>JNEV01001611.1:0-63354 GCA_000697495.1 Saksenaea oblongispora B3353 | reverse complement strand
TCACTTCATAACAGATATTTTCGAGCCTCTATGCGAGAATTTAAATCGTAGTCTACTTAGGTATCCAAGGATATAAAGAAAAAAAGGGGAAGGCGACTAAAAACAAGACTAAAAATGTTCGGCACTATTGTGTAGCAAACTGCTTGAATGAATGACAGAGCTTTATCCTTTATATATGGCTGCCTTTCCATATAACAGCATTATTATAGTCAGCTATCCACGCAATGTATTATAGCATTCATTGATTTCAGTTTTTCTTGTATCCTTTATACAGTTGTCGTCATTACTGATGTTATAATCAAACTGAAACACCGCACATGACAACACTGCGCGTCTACACGAATCTGAACCAATATACAATTTACTTCCCGAGGCAGATGTTGTCAAGAAAAATGCATTATTGCGATTTTTTGCAAACCCTGCTGAAGAACTGATTTGTGTGACAACTATTTTGAACAATGCTTCCTTGAAGAAGTGAACAGGTTAGATCACCTCAGAAACATTGTTGGAAGACAGACAGCCGTCTGAACCTGGATGAAGTAGGGATGTGCAAGAAATTGCCACTAATATGGATAGCGATCGGCGATGATTGGGGAATATGATTGGCTTCAGCCGCAGAAGACTGAAGTACCCCTGTAAGATACAGGTAAAGAAATGGACGGATGCATCCCGACCTTGTGAACGATTCAGACATGGCCTGTGATGTTGGGAACAATTGAAAATGAAAGTAAACGTACTGTACCTATACGTCCAGATGGGATGGATGACACTGCAGGATGGGTTAAATTCTACCAAGGTTTCTCTCAATCTCAGTGGCTATTATTACAATTGTCTCGATTTCATTCCTGGTGAAGATAACCTCGCAGATCTTCGATATATATAAAGACGTTTGTTGTCATGAAAATAGTTTATTAAGCATCCTCAATGAAAGTTAAAATTTGAGACTTGTGAAAAAAAAGTTGCTTCGTTGTAGACGATCCTGAGGCAAAAATTCCACAGTGGGTACATGTGCCATTAAGAGAATCTAAAGCGTCCTACAAAAATATTGAATATCTCTAAAGCGTTTTGAAAATATGTTGAAAGAATCTCACAAAGGGATCAAAACCCGGGATTTTTTTCAAGATTTTTCTCAAGCCTTTCTCAGATGTTGTCCGATAGTGGTCAATCACGATGGAATATTTTGTGTAGAAACGTGAGACAGTCAAATAATTTACCGTAGTGTAGTCTGAAATCTTTATAAACGTGCTGATTTTTATTAGCGTTCTATTACTTTATTCCACTACACTATCATGACATTTCAAATCTTAACAAAGCAAGCACTGAAGGGCATGAAGAGGAAAAAGGGGCTACTGCCGTCCCTGTCCCCCCGGGACCTGAGTTGCACGACGAGTGCCGCTCATGCGGCGAAATGAAACCGAAAGATGCATACTCCAAAGCAAGTACATGGCAAGTGTGTAATATTTGTTAATGTTATTCATTTTTTGGCAAGTAGACACAGTGGACGAAGTTAGAGAAGGGGGACAGAGTGTGCATTGTCTGTTGGCGTGAAGAGGAGGAGGAGGAGGAGGAGGAGGAGGAGGAGGAAAAAGAACGCGTACGAGAGAGAAGAGAACAATAAAAAATATTATCAACGACCTGGTGTATGTCTGTGTGCCTGTCTGTCTGTCTGTCTCTCTGTGTGTTTGTGTATGCGTGTGGGGGAGGATGGTAGGAAAATTGTAGTGATCCATCCAATCTTTCATCATTGCTATCATCTTCACGTGGCAGGGGAGCCTCAGCTCTTGATCGAGCTTCATTTCTTAAAGCCATCCCTAATATCGGGATTTCTTCAGAAGATTCATCTATTTTCTTTCAGTATTGATCCATATCTAACGAAACTCTAACCACGATACATACCAATAGCGAGATTAGAACTTGTAGACGAAGTTGTCAAATATCGCTGAGATCCTATCTTTGATTAGAGTCCATTGTAATTAGAGGCAATGTTATTTATCAGAATTGAGACAAATGACGCTCATTATACAGACTTTTGCTTATCTACTACTTTATTTTAAAAGGTACATCTTTTGTAGCAAGCTCAAAACGGTAAGATGCGCCGACTGAACAAAGCGGTGAAATATTTAAAGATCCGCACTTTGTTTTCACGATTTCATTCGTTTGTAAACGAAGTCTGCACTTTGTTCTTGAGATCCTATTCGCTGAAGTCGGGGATGGTTATCGGTGATTCAACTTAGATTGCCTGTAAGGAAAATAACCATTTAGAGTAAGAGACTATAAAATGAACTAGCCTCATCATTCTTTATCATTTAAAATATTTCGCCAGCTTAGTTATCATTAATTAGCACGTAATATTAACATTTTTCTCAAACTGTGTTCCCTGGAAACATGACAACGAGACAATCCGGAAATTTCTCCGTAGGAGCATGGTGGGATATTTGAGAATAGTCAAAGCTTACACATTTCACGCGTACTTGAACATTTTTCGGAAAGTACATGTTTCTCCTGCAGCATTAGCCAATGAGTTAAACTATAACTGCCAAAAATGAAAAAAAAATTTGTTGAATGCTTTAATGTTTTGCTTGCAATGCCTGTAATCTGTGTATCTGCAGTAAGCGATTTATACTAAAGTTTAGGTCGTGTATGCGAGGAAAATCCAATGATCTCCAAACTTTACATTCTTTGACACTAAACCCATTACAATGCATACATTGACAGGCATTTCGAAACAAATACCGGACTGATGTTGCCACAACAACCACTTTCATTGCTATCCTACGGACTGCAATCACTCATGGTGCTCATCATCTGATTAAAGAAATACATCCTTACTAAAATCAATTCCATGCATTATAGTGGAAGTAATGATGATAATCGTTTGTGACCTTGCGCTGAGCATCTATCTCAAATCGGACAGTTAAAACAGCGCAATCGAAAGCTATCACCGCTAAAATAGCCTGGCTGCAGTAGATAACCCATTGTTTGCAGGAAATGATGTACGTGCTGTGTAAAAAGCTATTTCTCGGAACTGAGTTGAATGGCCCAATCATGTGGTAAACACAAGATAAACAGCCAATAACATTGTGTACTGACGCTTTCATTTCCATTAGTGATTGTTGTGAGTATGTAATGTGTGATATTATTTCTCTTAGCAATGCAAGAACTTCTCCTGTAAGTACCCCCACACCTTCCTCACTGCCCGTGCAGATTCTCTACAGTAAATCAGCCAACGTAACGTGGTTGTCCGGATACTGACGTCAGTACTACGAGAGGAACGAGTCCGACACTTCTATATTTGGAAGCACCACAGGTAGGTACTACAGGTTTTTGAAGTTTTTGAGCCAGGCTGCATACCAGTTATAAGTAGTAGTTGTTTGTTTTCTTCCCCTTTTCTCTAGTATCAAAACACAAGTAATAGAACATTGGTGTACCTGCTATCATCTGCATAAGGTCATCCATTGATATACATACCCAATACTAGCGGAGCTGGAGCACGCTGAGGAAATCAACCTTTACCCACAAGGCATCTAATCATCCTACCTAACTAGCACCATCTGACCGTCGTTTCTTCTTCTTTTTTTGCAGATTTAAAAACACAAACAAACCGCAATTGTTCATCATGTTATCCAATTACACTACTCCATCGATGGAATATTCATTACCTGGTGTTCTGCACTTTTTGCAGGCCGAATGGCGACGATTCGAACGTGAACGCAATGAATGGGCTATCGAACGAGCTGAATTAAAGGTAATTTATTCTATTTGTAGATCGTCCTTGTTTATGAAGAGTTTCCTATGTTACCCAGGCTCGTATTGCTTTGTTGGAAGGCGAAAGGCGGAGTGTGGAGAATTTGAAGTTTGATTTAATGAAACGAGTTAAAATGCTTGAATATGCTTTAAGGCAGGAAAGGTAAAGAATAGCAGTTGTAAGAAAAGGTTGGGAAAATTATATGTTAAGCAGGAGAATTTTGATCTAGGAAGCGGCATATCACATCCGCAAAACCGCGGAATACAAATAACACTGAAGATACCGTCGTCGATTCGCCAAATGCACGCAAGTATTATTTTTTTGGGCGATCGGGTATTAACTTTTTTATGGGATCGTTATAGCTGCTTCGCCACTTACGCATAGCGTCAATATTTCCAAGAACATCCAGAAAAGCACGGAAGATAAACATAAAATGGCGATGGATAGCAGAACGAGAGAAAAAAGTCGCCAAGCATTGAAATCGTAACGAATAGATTTTTAATAAGCTAAATGCTTATTTCTATGCCTAGATGTTTGCAAGAAATCAATTATCTCACCTCCATGCCAACAAGGTTCCCTTTGACCCATGCACTGTCCTCTACTTGTAGAACGGAACAGCAATCCTCCTCACGAACAACCTCTATCCGAAGAGCACCGAACAACACCTCTACCTCCACCTCCACTACTTCTTCTCCCGTACTGAGCGCATCCGCTTCAGCGACATCAGCAGGAAGTAGACATGTTTCTAGTAATAAAAACAATAACAACACGACTAAACCTACGCAAGCTACCAAGAAAGGATTGAGTGATGGAACAATTCGTGCATCTGGCCAGCCAGCTGTCACGACACCTGTACCATTAAATCATCCAAAGCATATTCCCTCCATGTTGATTACATCTGAAGATAAACCATCCTCTCCGACCGCAAGCGCCACTTCTGTGACAACCCCCGACATTGGAAATACAGGCGATGAAACGATCACAATAGCGCAATCCCCATCACCCCCTCCAGGAGAAGATGTTGAAGTACCCGAGAACGTAGATGAGGTGGCGATGTTTAATAACGCAGTAAAAGTGGCCGATGACGAAGATGCTATTTTGGTAAACGATTGTAATTTTCACATGTATGTATTTCTTAACCGTACGCATGCGTGTAGACGAAGCAGGTACAAGAAAAATACAATTTATCTGATGAAAGGATGCAAAAACTTCGAAAAAGCTCCGTCAAGGGCACAAAACGTAAGAAGACAGTATGCCTCTTGTTTATCTAGGTTATCTCATCCGCACTGCGCAGGTCCCGGTCGATATGACTCTCCGGAACCGCAAGAGGACGGCCTAGCTTTTGACATTGCTCAGGTAATTTTTTTTTTTTTGCGTTACTATGGCTGCATGATAGACCATGAATTTGATTCATTCTGTTTATCAGATCGCCGACATGGATGCAAATGCTTCATCCTCCACACCACAGCAGCAGCCTAAGATCTGGAAAACAAAGGTTACTATTAAAGGGTAAGTTAAGGACCACAATGGCAAGTAAACTCATGTGTCAAAAAAGGCATTTGGATTCGGTGCGAGCTGTAAGTTTTCATCCATCCGAGATGATTATTGCCTCTGGATCGGATGATGGGACGGTCAAAGTATGGAATTTGCAACGAACAGTTGGAAGAGACGGAAGCATGCTGAAAAAGTAAGAGGATGAGGAATACAAGAGAATACGTAACCTTATCATCCTGCAGGATGACTCACGAGGAGATTGATCCGGATGTCACTTACCGTGGCCATACAAATCTGATTACGTCCGTTGCGGTATCTGCAGAACAAAAAAGAGTCTACTCTGCAGGCTTGGATTCAACTATCCGAGTCTGGAGGCTACCTCCTGAAGGACATAGCACATATTCTCCTGTTGGTAAGTAATCGAGAGCCACACGGCCGTGGTTTTACTTACGTTTTCAACAGATCCTTCACTAAACATAGCAACATATGTTGGTCACACGGATGCGATCTGGGATTTTAAACTTTTCCCTATCAGTCGTGAAGACAGCTGTATACTAGCTTCAGCGTCTGCTGATCGCACAGTAAAACTCTGGGATACTCAGACATCCGGAAACTTACTGAAGAATTCATGGACCTATCATGGCAATGGTTCGGAAGAGACTTTTGAGCAAGTTGGAAGTAAGTACAAGCAGGAAAAAGGATGAATGGAGTGGTGCTTACTGTACCCAGATCTACCGGCACCGACATCTCTCGACTTTTGCCGTACGGATCTTAACAAGATTGCCGTATCGTACACAAATGCAAAAATCAGGATCTTCGACCTGGAAACTGGACAGGTTGTGATGACACTGAACGGCAGCGATGAATCTTACGGTTGAGTAATTAAAATTCATGGCACGGAAACGCTCATGTACGATGTAGATGGCACAATGAAGACGCAGATCAATCGCATTGTGGCTCATCCAACGATGCCACTGATTGTATCTGGACACGAGGACAAGCATATTAAATTCTTTGATATCAAGAGTGGTTCGTATTTATATTTAAGGCATGTAAAGAAACTAATATTTTTGTAGGTGAATGTGCATTTTCTATGTCTGCTCATCTTGACGCAGTCTCTTGTCTTGATATTGACCCCAGTGGGATGACACTGGTATCAGGCGGTATGCTATGATAGGATATGCTGGTCTAGGTTTACTTATGATTTGGTTTAGGCCATGATGCGTCCATACGACTGTGGGATATTTCGATGTCAAAGACATGTACACAAGAGTTCTCTACGCATCGGAAAAAAGGGGATGAAGGTGTACTGGATGTCCATTACCATCGCTCGTTCCCTTGGATGGTGAGCAGTGGTGCAGACGGCATTGTTAAAGTGTACCACCATGCTCATTAATGAAAAGAAAAGAGAAAATATATTTTTAAAAAAAAATAAGGAAAACAACGTGCAATCACGCTAATGGTTAATGGATAAAAGTCGACATTAAATTCAATCATTACTCTATTTTCACATGTGCTGGTAAAATAACACGTAGTTTCTCATACCTTCTACGTTGAGGTCATCAGTGCCTTTATCAAACATTTGATTCTTTGCATTACAGCTACGGTGAGATAATATCCCGTATGAGCAGATGAATGCGCTAATCAAAAAACGAAGTAAACATATTTCTTAGAAGCTTCTCTACAGGACAGAAAGAAGAGCCTGGTTCCTAGGAAGCAATAGCCGAAGTCGAAGAAAAAGGAACGTGCCAACAAACAAGAGATAACAGTTAACATGTGGAACGTGTGTAATTGTGACACATTTTCAAAAGACCATTAAACTTTAAAGCAAATTGTGGGGACCCCAGGAACATACAAACGACTAAGCTACAAAGGGAACAGTGGTGGTTACTTCACTCATCTTATAGCTGGCGAACTAAAAGTAACGCAGTTGACTATGTTCATTGCTGGGTGAAATCTACATGAAACTCTTGCAGCACATTCTGCCAGATGAAATCGTCGTCATCAGCGATACAGGTGTTGGCAAGCTGTATGTTACCTCCAAGGCCTTTTCAATATGACTACTTTGAATCACACGGGACTTTGATAATTCTGCTTCTTCATCTGCTGCTGATGCTAATCGTCGCATGAACATCACGTAGTCGAGATACATCTGTACGACAAGTGAATCGGTGATTTGCTGTAGTTCATTTTCATTCTGTTACCAACAGAGCCGATTTACGTGTAATGGTCTTCCGATCAAATCGCTGTTTGATTCGTTGCTGGTAAGAATTACCATAGAGTTTGACCATGAAAGAAAGAAAAATTGCACAACGGGACTTTCTTTATTCCTTTCTTGATGATTGCCTATCAATGCAAGTGCCGTTTTCTCCTCTTCTCTTCTCTTAAGCAGGCTAACAACTATGAAAGCTGTTCGTGATAAGTTCGTACTGGCTTAGGAACCGATAAGCAACGACAGTTATACTTGGTACATTACGTATCGAAAATGAGGAATGCGTTTTCACGTAAAAGCAGTAAGCCTTTTCAGGAACTCGCTTTTTCTTGCTATACATCTGAAGGTGGTTCATGGTATCTATTCATTCCGGTCGTAGCTTCTTAATTTCAAAGAGAACGCTACATTGAAGTAAGGGTTAGACAGATCTCTTCTTTCTATCGAACACGGGTTAAACGGGTGAATATGATTATGGTTTGTCATGTGAATAAGAGCTTTTCTGCAGGTACCCTTTTGCAGATATTCTTTACGAAGACGGGTCGGGATTGATAAGTGTATCTTTCCGAATCCCTTTTTATCTCTAGCTCATGAAGAGAGTCTTATCAGTCCCTAAAGCGTGATCTATGCATATAAAACTTATTTGCGCGAACCTTGACTTAACAACTATTTTTGAGTAACCCTTATCTTGCTCAAACGTAAACATCATAGTTCAACACACCGACCTTCACATGGCGCTTCTTATCGCACTTCAAACATCATGATACAATCAGCAAAGAAGCAGTTAACAATAGGATGTAGAGCAGAGAAAGAAAGAAAGAAAAGAGCCATTGGAACTTTAGCCGGTCCTATCGGAAAAGGCAATTGCCAAACGCGGAAGGCGTTACCACATGGTGCGGGCATCTTTTACTGATTTTCACGGCGCCTTAACAAATGACCAATCATCAATCGTGATCTGCCCGGGTTAAACAGGACAAATCGATTGAAACTAAAAGCCGAACGGAGTAGCCCTTTAAAAAAAATTTTTTTGAGACTATAAAGGCGGAGACGATAAAAGCAGGTGGAGGTTAAGTTTCTACTTCTTTCTTTCCCTTCTTTCATCTAAAAATGTCTGGCGCTAAGTCTTTCTGGAGCATCTGGTACAAGCACGAAATCGTTCCCATTTTCGTCACCGTTGGTGGTGCCTGTGGTTTGGCCGCTTGGCATTTGAGCCGTCTCGCCCGTGGTCCTGAAGTCGTCTGGGACCGCACCAACAACCCCTACCCTTGGCAGAACATTGACCAGGACACTCAGGTCAAGCTTATCACGGTTAACCAGAAGTTCGAGAAGACGTAAGTAAACTTTTTATTTTGTTTACACCATATTCAGAAATCTGACAACTTTATCTTTTCAGCTACTCCCGTGATCGCCTGTAAATATCTTATCCATCCATAACAACCCTAACCCCACACATACAAAACCATTACATATTTTTCCCTCTTTCCCGAGGTGTCACAAAGAATATGAAAGGCGCTAGAATGAAATAAAAAGCAATAGAAAAAGCTTTTTGTACTAAAAATTCTTTTTCATCCTTCGTTCGCAGTAACAATTAATGTTAACAAGTGGGGATTTTAATCTTTAAGAAGAGGTTGTGGGTTGATAAATGAGATGCAGTGTACCAGGTGTCAAGAAGTGTACTAATGCTGTATACCTTTAAATGGGAACATAGCTTTCAGTTTGCGCAGATGTCGAGCTAGCTGCGACATTTAATGTGGGGGTGTCATGGGTCACAGCTTTTTTCTATTATTATTATTGGGCGTGGGATGGTAGGATCGGTGTTCCAACCCTTCTACTATCGCCGTTTACATTTTCGCCAACTTGTTCAAATATCTTGGTATGAACGTACTATGCGCTGTGAAAACATACATCACTGGTTGAGAATTCGATCAACGAAGGCTTCAATTCCTTGATACAATCAGGCCTCACGGCTGATGGGGCGGCTTTCCTTACTACAGAAAGATTTTGGTCAGCGACATTCATTTATTTGTCTATTTGATCTCCGTGGGTTGAGGCTCATCTATAAAGATGAAATATTGGAGAGTCTCACGCTCCTCATACTACCACTTGTTGTTTCCATAGTTTTCGACCCATTCGTCCGATCCTTATTAACTATGCCTCTGCTCGCTGTAAGTAGTAGCAATGTGGTCATAAGTTGCACTCCTGCAGTGGAGCGATTGAGAGAGTTATATCTGAGTCCTCATCTTCCAGATCACAGATTAGCTTCGGACCTAATTTACGATAGAGTTTTGTAACTTGATATAAGACTGATGCCATTCTACTTAAGCCCCACAAAGTAGCCCCGCTCTTCAGTGGGGTGGTGAAGGGAGGACGGAGCTTCTTAACGTGGTCAGCTTTTGGGTAACAACCAGCATAGAACTTGAAATGAGGCAGGGTCCAGCGACCTACTTAGGAAGATGAGTGTACAACAAGCATTTATTCAGCAATGAACAGTGAGCATCACCATAGTCAAAACGGTTCAGCTTGCCGGACATGAAATATAACAACAGAGTCGAAGAAAAAAAATGGTATTCTTTTCCTTTATACTTAGTACATTTTTTGTATTTATAAAAAAATCCTATCTCTGATGCGCAACATGAAAGGAACACAGTACGCAGAGCTCAGCATTGGATTAACATAAAAAGAGCTACTTTCTACCGCAAGCTCATTTAACTGACGCGAAATGGGATACAAAATCATGTATTTCCACGTGAACTTCCGACAATGATGGATGTGGGGTCGGTTGTTGAATGGCTAACGTGGAGAATCTACAAAATTCAGGACAGGGAATCGGACATCCTGGTCTTTATCCGTTGCCAGTTGATGCAATGCATCATTCAGGAGCTTTCCGTACTGTTGGTCACAAGAAGTGCCCACGTCATCGTCTTCACCTTCGTCGTTCTTGTAAGGAGTTATCGTATTTTGACATATCGATTTTCGGAACTCATCTAACGAGAATATGTCAATCGTCCGCCATCTCATGGGCAGTAAAACAAAAATGCCGGAAATAATACCTTTTAGACAGAGAGCTCTGATAGTAGACGATGTCGCTATCCGAACATTGACCACTGAGTCCGACGCGAGAGGACATAACCTTGGTAAAAAGAAGCGTGCGAAATCTTCCACGCCAATCCCCGCTTCCAGTAGGACCTGACATATTTGTGCAAACCTTATCCTTTAAATCAGTACACAGACCAACTTTTAAGTGATTGTTTCTTTTATAACATACACCAATCGTTCACGGTATGATTCTGCTCGTGCGAATGAATCCAGTCGTTCTGTTACCTGGCTCAAAAGAGCAAGCGTCTCAATATCGTCCTTTCCTGCATCGACTGCTTTCTTGACCACTTCGAGAATTGCAGGAAACTAGACAAATGAGTCACAGCACGACGCAGTCGATGGTGCTTACCATGGCAACGCCTTTTTCACGTACGGCAGCAAAGGAGTCGGTACAGGCACGCATGGCTAAAGGTAAAATATGCTCTACTACGCGGGAAGCGTCAAATAACATGGTAATTTCGGATAACTGGATAGTTAGTATATCACGTAGACGCCAGTTTGTCATGACGCCGTCCCACACCTCGGCCAGAATCGGGATATATTCGTTCCGTGTGTCTGTGGCTAGGGTTGCCAAAAAATCTGCCAAGTGATTCAGCACACCTTCCTTGACGTCATCCAGGTCCATCAGGTACAGTGCAAAGATCTGGACAAGATCACGTTCGGTTCGCTCCGGTCCGATAATGCGAGCAATTTCATGCAGCGAATGGGCGAACGTGCAGCGTACTTTTGCTTGATAATCTTTTGTTAGATCGAGATAAGGGTCTTTTAGGTGTGAATCCCAATAATCAACGCCCGCTGTTAGCACGACAGCTGGGAAATTGTAAGCGCACACCATGGCTCGATCCATATTCAGCTTGTAGATGTGGTTGTCGTTGGTGCCAATAGAGACGAAAAACTCAAGTAACGGCTCGGGGACCTTGGAGGACAATTGTCACTTTTTCATTTTTCGTTTGTTTTCTTACTTTTCCAGGGTGGCCTGTGGTTTCCCAGTCATCTGGTAGAAATTTGGCAATCAACTCTCCTATGATCTCTGCAAGGGTATGCCGGACATTGCGCGATACATCGTTCTTGAAGTGTTCAACCCCTTCCACTGCTATGCGTGCTTTGTGTTCAGGTGGAAGAACGCCACAGATCTGTGGCAACGCCAAAGCACATGCTCGGCGTACATGCCAGATGGGGTCATGCATAAATGTCTGGTACAGTGGTAGCTGCGGCAACATCGAAGATCAGTAAGCTATCCCTTTTTCAACATCAACATACCAGTGTTTCCTCTGTTACTGCTACATTGACCACAGTGGCGAGACAGCCTACAGCTGCAGCTGCCTCTTTTCGGACATAGAACATGGAGTCATCCGCCATGCGCTTGACAAGGGGCATACACTGATGGATACACCGTTTCTCGCCAAGAGCTTCGGCTAACACTGAGAGAATCTATTATGTCTCTTTTTAGAAAAAATCTCGGAATTGTTGTTAACACTTTACAGAAAGACAGGTCATCTTTGCCAGATTGGCGTCGTCTTGATCTTCTTCCATTACTGGCTGTTTCGCTTCAAAACCTGGAACGGATGGTCGACGAGCCGCTCCCTTGGGTATGCTATGCTCTACCGGCGACAGCTTCTTTGTACCATCTACGACTGACATCAATCCCATCACGATGCCTTGGAAAATTTCTGTTTCCAGGAGCTTCTGGCCCTTCTCTGTCTTATCTGACGCAAGTGATGTTGCGACGGAGACTACACATTGTTGTCCAAGAACTGCCAGAACGGAATTTTGATCAAGTAAGCAGTCGATGAGTAAAGAAGCAAACGACTGAGCAGGAATATGAGGACTATCCTTAGACGGGACAGGTGTAGCAGGTTGATCTTTGTCTTCTTTTGTCGAAGTAGAAGATGTAATATCCACCTGCGGCGGTGCATTCTATAGGGAAGGTGAGTTCAGTCTCGTCAGAGGACTACAAAGCCATACCTTGTAAAAGTATAAAATAATTTCGTCCAGCTCGTTAATGAAAGCTTCGCGAACTGCTTCATCCGGATCAGTAGCTAACGTTGAAACCATAGGGAAGATGACATCAACCGCTTGCTCGACAGTGATTTGCTCAAGAGTTGCTGGCAAGTCTTTTACGAGAAGTAGTCTAAATAGGTATTTTAGGAAACAAGACAATGTTGTTATTTTTTTTTTACCTGTGAATGGGGAAATCACTTTTACTTAACGCGGTGATTCTATCCAAGGGATCCATGGTTTCATCCAGTGCCACCACAGGTTTGCTATCTTCCATCGATTCGGAGCAGAGAAGACTTCCTTCTTGTGAACTTTGTATTTGCAACGAAGGAACGTGATAAGATTCCAGGTTTTTGACCATGGTTTCCACAATGTCATCTACTTCAGTCTCAATTTCTCCATCATGGGGTTCTTTGGTCTGATCCGCATGGTCGACATGAGCTGATCCCGCTTCAAAATAGCTTGACGAAAAAACATTTTCCTCATCTTGATCGAAGTCTTCTTGGTCATTGAAGTCGTAACCGAGATCTTTTCATATTTACTTTAGGTCAACTTCCTGTAGTGGTATTGGGCTCCATACACGCAAATATATCGATATATACACGTATCCACACGTTCCCCCAACCGTTTCACATAGTTTAACTCTGAAAATATTTACCAGCCATAGCAAAACTCAAAAGAGGACGAAAGTAGAATTTGTTTTAACTGTGGTAAGTGTTTGTTGGAATGAAGAAGATCACATTCACCAGTGGTGGAATGAAAGAAGGTTCCCAGAGACCAGGAAACGGACCACTCTGAAAATCACGGAGATAAAAAAAAAAGATCCCAGTCGCTTGGTTTTAAGATACAGTGATTCCCAAAAAGAAATGACACTGCCCATTGAAACACCTGTTCATCAGTATTCTATTACCACATTTTTCTCTCCTTACCATTTCAAATAAATAGACAATAGATAAGTTAACGTCTTATCAAACTTAACAGGCTGGGAGTTATGTGTTGCTGTGTTGATCAGGAGCTGCTTACTCTTTTGAAACATTGAGTTCTTATTCTCCATACCTACGTAGTATATCACAAGAATCTGTAGAGTTGAATCTTCGCAACTAGATAAAGTAGCTGGGAATATTTATACGAAAGAGAGGTTTAATAGGTGAAATCAGACGTTGTAGACGAAACAGGGGAAGTTTGACTCACAGTCTAGAAAATTTATATTGAATGAAAACAATCAGCAGATAAGTGCGTTGATCAATGATCGGCCGCTCTACTCTCAGCAAACTACTATGTTTTTTTCCTATTTGTTTGCAGACAATCACTGATGTCTTTGCGCGGTTGTTCAAAACGTTTTGCGGGAGATGCACATCATTTTCGCGTTGCTTCTAAATGAACTTTGCGTTGGAAGTGGTATCTTTTTTATGCGTCGAATTCAAGTGGGCCTTGATAACATGAGTTTGCAATGCGTTGGTTCATTGTGTTTCTAGATAAGGAAATACTCCACCCAAAAAAAAAAAAAAAAAAAAATTCAACCATTTAAAAAGGAAAATCGTTCCTTGTCTTTGGCTCTCTTTATCACAAAGATTCCCTATACGTATTGGGATTAACTACAAACACAGGATTACTCATATCTGTCGATATACTGTTTAGGCTTTACGGTTGTTAACTTCAAATGGTTTTATGTCATCAAGAGCTTTCCTCCTCCCACCCATTACGGTGCGGGAACCATCGCCGTGAATCACGCGTTATTACCCTTCGGAGGCAAGTAAGATGGCATCCCAAGTGCAAGATGTATTTACCATGAATGAATTTCTATGCTACTCGGAATAAATTTTGTGTCCGCTGAAGGATTAAATTCAAGTAAGTTAACCTGATGGAGCAAATTTGGCCTTACATGGACGCGAGATTTGTTTAGACTAACGTCAAAATCTATTCAGTAAACTATATATTTAATTACAACGGATACAATACGATTATCATAGTAAGAACAGACCAATTGGCTTGTCTGTCGAGATTTCAGATAATTCAGCTTTATTCCTTCTCTCGTTATCTGGGTTGTGTACAAGACATTTCTGGATTTCCCGTATCTGTCAACCGCCTCATTCCCAGCTTTGGCTCTTTTCCCCTTTCATCTCTTTGTCTACTACTATCTCCTAGTGTGACATTACCGAAATTGTTCTTTTTTTTTTTTGGGTTACCACTTTGGTACTAGTGCAAGTCTCACACCGCGTGTACAAGTACAGCCCACCTTTCTTTCATCGCAAAGATGTCATCAGAACGTTTAATAAATATGAATCTCGCACTGTTTTGCAGGAGATCATATCCATGTCTTTTTTTACAATATTACTCCAATCAGCCAGCATTCAGTCGAGAATTCAACCCATAGATTCAGGGCTATCACATTCGTCGATTAAATTTCCTTGCCCATTTCATAAAATATCGTGGTATACTGTTTAAGATACTTATATAGTAAAGAGAGAGTGAAAAATCGACAAAAGAGTAAAAACTATATTACACAGTACTCTAAGGTTTTGCTCTCGAGTTCCGTTTCCGCGGCGGCTATATTTCTTTTTGGAACCTTGTAACACTGATATCACGCCACCACCTCACTTTGCTATCTTCGTCCAAACAGAACCCAAAGAATTGAGTAACTTGTCAGTGTCAATCGCCTAATTTTAAAGAAAAGAAATAAAACGGGAAAGAAGGGAGATTATAGACAACGTGGTAAGTAAACAAAGATTTGAAATTATTTATTTGGTAACAGCAGACCAGGTGATTCTTTTGGTGTTATTGTTACGTTGACAACAAGCACAGACGCTAGCTGCACGGTCTATTTCGGAAACACACAGGATATCCCTGCGTGATTCCACGAGCACACACCGGCTTTCCCATTTTTGTTAGAGCAACATGAGAACTATCAACGTTCTCTCACGCCTGTATTTACATAACATTAAAGTAACCAATGACCTCTTTCTGTTTTGTTATGAGGCTTTGCTTGAACAATTTTTGCTCTTTTTTAATAAAATTACAGTTATTAGTACATCCTTTGGTTGAGAAAAAAAAAAAAAAAAAGAATAGAAATAATTGGGGTAGAGGGGATCGCACGGGAAAGGAAAAAAAGAAAAAATCTTTTTAGGCCGCTTGTTTCTCTGAGACTGAAATCTCCTTGGTGTCAAAAGAGTCTTCGTCGACGACATTGGTTTCAGTCACCTTGTTGGCGACAAGGAAAATAAAGGGGAAGGAAATAAATACCAGAAGCCAATTGATCAAGCATTCCCATCTCAAAGGAATATTGGCAGCATCAATACCGAATGAAATAGCTGCGCCGGCTGACTGGACGGCCTTGTAAAAACCAGCATAACGTGCCAATAAAGCTGTGTCATTTGACATTGCACCCATCAACCAGTACATGTAGGTCTGATAAAGGGAATCGGAGAAGCCATACAAGAGGAAGAGAACGAAAGGACCACCGAACCGGGAATCACTCCAACCAACAACATCCTTGAAGTCGTTGTTGAATGTGAGCTAAGGTTTTTTTTGTTAATGATAAACAAGGTTGATCTTTCTTAATTAAGATTAGTTACCTGGAAAGCGAAACCACCAGCCCAAACTGCCATTAAAACAACAAAGATAAAGGCAAGTCCCACAAGACCACGGGTGCGACGACTCATACTTTGGCTATCCAAAAGGAAACCTAGACCGACAGAACCAAAGATTTGAAGCAACCAGTACATCAAATCGTTAAGAGCACGAGTGGAAACGTCGAAATAGACGGCATTGACTCTGAACTGATAAGAATAAAACCAGTTCGAGGCCAAGAAAGCGGGAATAAGAGCAAGCATACGCCACTCTTTCCAAACTCGTAAGACACCCTTGACTTCTTCGAGCCAGTGCGTGGATTTTGCCACAGTAACATGGGAACCATCAGCGCGGATGACTTTGGAAGGACGGGCAAGTACCAGGGAGAAAAAGACACCGCAAATCATAATGACAACGAAGGCAATGTAGGTTGCAGTAGACACGCCACCTTCGTTCTTATTTTCAAGGTTCAGAATAAGGGTAATAAGAGAACCAAGAATACCACCGATATTGAACAATGCCCAGAAAACACCAACAAACTTTCCCTTATCCTTTTCAAGGGGATAGGACATCATGATGGCACCTTGAGCAGCCCAGAAGATACCGGCGCAGCAGCCAAGAATAACACCTGCAGCGATGACAAATCCAGACACCTGCTTTCGGTCATAGACCCATAGGGCTGCAGCGTAAATACAGTAACCGATCGAACCACCCTAATGTAGCACAGAAACAAATCAGAATGACGGCTTCTTTTGACAAACAAATCAACTTACTGTCAGCGTTAGGTTGACTCCCACTTTATTAATTATGGATCCAGCAATGAAACCAACAATAGCAAAGCAACCATACAATGCGCTATTGGCAGAATCGACCAAGGCAACATTTGCGCTCATGGAACCACCGGCACCAAGACCGGATATGGCGTTAAACATACCAGGGCAACAGAGACATACTAGGCCAAGTAGAACAACTTGAAAAAGTGGCGTATATATTCGACTGGTAATAAACTGAAGCATAGAGATAGGTAAGTGGGAAAAGGAGAAGTGAAAAAGGAGAAGCGGAAAAAAAGATTGAAAAAGGAGAAAAAAGAGAAATAAAATGCACTTTTATATCACGAGTTGTTATCGAATTTTTTTTTCTTTGTGCCTTAGGAATGCTCCGCTGTACACATGAAACACCAATACAAAAAGGAATAAAAGAAAAGCGGAATAATAGTAGGGAAGTGAAGTGATACAAGGTAAATTTAGGTAAGGTAAAAAGGGCCCCTGAAGGGAACCCTGGTCCTTATGTCATGAATAATCAGGGTTCATTGGGTGTGTTGAAAGAATCCTCAGAAGATAGTGTTCCCGTTCCCCGCATTTTCCACGCGAATCATCGTCCATGGTTACATTGAACAGCAGATCCCGCTAGAATACAACTGGTCCCTCTTTTTTTCTCACATCCTAAACAATATGAAACCCAGTTAATCAATTTGATAACCAATAGATATCCTTAATTTTTTACAGAAGAAACTGCAAAATAGCCGATTTCAATGCGAAGAAGGATCAATGAATAGAAAGCAAAGAAACTGGGGATAGTGTCGTATGATTACACAATCCTTGGGAAAATAGAAGAAATCGGAAGGGTCCCTCGCTCGCGAAACCAAAACGTGATCCGCTGATGTTTTCTCATCGTGTAATTGTTGTTTGGGGAAAATTACACAAACCCAACAGTGTTGTGACTTTAACACTATAGTACTAAATTCTCAATACAAAACAATTCTTGGTATAACATAAATGTCTATACAAATAAGTTGGACGGATCCAAAGTCTTTGGATCAATAGATTTCACTCATCTCCAGGTCATCGGATAAACACGTGTCTTTGTGTATCCTTAAACGGAAGCTTTTTTCCCTTGATTACCTTAGCCCAGGTTTGTCACACAATATTCTTTATTAAAATACTGGTCTATTCAGAATAACTTAAGCCATCTCTAGACATGTTACGCCATACACCTTTGAAGCGTCTGCTTCTGGTTCTTTTCCTTTCCACATGCGATATGCAGTAAATACATTTCCCCACCCAAATTCATCAAACAAAGCCACAGCGTTCTCATTGGCGGCACACACATTAACCGAAAGCGTCTGAGTCGATTTTTGCGCGAGCCTGGATTTAGACACACGATGGGCAAGTTCCACCAAGATCGCACGAGCTTGTTGTGCGGAGGTGGCGTACAAAGGTCCGACTTGGTAACCATCGGTTGTTGGTCTTGCGCATCCGATTGCCAGGATTTGGCCGTCTTCAATCACAGCTACACCGAAGCGGTCTTGACTGTCCGAATGGAGTCCGACCCAGTTTCTGACGAATACATCTCTTTTGAACCCCGTACATTGATGATCGAGTGATTGAAATTGACTCAGTGGCACTTCATCCATTTCTGTAAAACGAATCTCCGATCTTGGATGACTGGATGCAAATGCCTTCACACAACCAGAACGTCGACGCTGTATTTCCCAACTCATCGTTGTAAAACCTAGCTTTCGATAACGCTCAACTTGTGCCGGGACTGCATCCAATCCAATTGAAGTTGCGCCTTTTAAGTGTTCCAAAGCACGCAAAAAGATCCCAGTACCATAACCCTTTTGCCGGTATTCAGGGTGGGTAATGAACAAACCAACCCAACCACCATCCTGTCCGTATCGAACCCCCGCAATAATAGCTACAACTTTGGCCTTTCCATCTTTATCAGGTACAGTAGCTGCTAAAAATCCTTCGGGGTCTGACTTGACAAACGCGTTAATCTCTCCCATATCTAACCATGAATTCCATTGTTCTGTGATGGGCCACTCGTAAAATTCTTTCTCTAGCTGTTCTCTTGTAGAAGGCTGAAAACTCACGATGCTCATGGTGACGAGTTCTGATAAATGGATGGAAAAGACAAAAGGATACGGTTCCTGTAAAAAGACGGCTTATATATATTTAATTAGGTGACGTGAACGTTCAGCAAGTATTCGCTATCGGCACTGGAATAAATGGCTAAGCCTGCATGCTGCAGATCTAACAGCTTATCGGCAATTTACGAAACTCGGCACCTAATCTTGGCAAGTGTATCTGGGAGATTAATTTCACTTGATTTTACTAGTTTCTTTAAGTTCACCATCTTTTCTTCTTTTTTTTTTTTTTTTGAAAACGATACTACCGGCTGATGGCCATCTGAAATTCCCGGTTTGATAGCAGAAAGTAAAGAACGAACATTGCTCTGTTCCGGGAAAGGCGGCGTCGGCATTTTCTAGACTGAGTTGCCAATTAACGCTAAAGCTTTGTACCACATGAAAATCCCACGCTGTCAACAGCTAGCATAGATGACAGCATTAAAAAAATCATTTAGAAACGTAATAGTGTATCCTACTAGAACGTCGAAAAGTCACTAAACAAAGTCGTTTACTATAATATGTAATTCGCATATGGAAATATACCCAGATCAAACAGCATTTGTAGGACACAACAAGGTTTGTAATATCTGCGTCACATTGCCGCAGCAAGTCGGCATGGTCTGCATCAGTGCATAACTTCAGTAGAATGACTTAAAGAGGAGTAAGGGATCAACAACAATATATGCTAATGATACGGACGCGGTATAGCACCGATCAATATGACTAGACTATCAAAGACTGTTCAGTCCTTATTTTCATAAATGATCGTATGATCATATTATCAGAACTCTGTCATACACGAGTGTACAACGACGGGCTTTTCCATAGGACGACAAGAGTCTGGTCTGCCATGAAGATATAAGATTATCTGTGTCATATTTGACATATACTTTATTATACTCTATCTACCTATATCTTCAATCAATGTCTGAGACAATATTTACAGCTATTTACAGGTAAACACTTACCATCCTCCACAGGTATATAGACTGAAATCATACTTATGAAGGTTTTCACAACTAAATACGGAAGTCTGCCTAGCCTAAGCTACATCAGCACAATCCTGTCTCTATATTGGTGTATCAACACAATTATGATTACGATCAATAGGAAGATTTTCTTCATCCGTACCTTAAAATAAACACCCACAGCGAGTCTCAAGATAGCGTTATCGATCCTTATTAATTTCCGTACTCTATCTTACAAACACAACATCTTGGTTTCTACAGTGGATAAATGTAATGATCCAAAGCGTTTTCTTACTATACCATGATTTGTATAGAAAATTTCGTCCGGCACTCTCACTCCAATACTTTCTTCAAGCTGTAATAGTAAAACGCCAGTTAAAAGTGCCGGAGAGTGGGAATGTACAACTGTGAGAGTGATTTCTACCCAGAAACACACGAGATGTGTAATTGTTTGAATAATCAAAAGCTCAGGACACCATGAAGTAGATTCGACAGAGTAGTGCAGATATGCCGATAGCATTGCACAATCCTGACTATATAAGACTCAATATATCATCTTGAACTAACAAATATCTAAAGAAAGTTTTATATGAAATTTATGCTCGTTCACTTCTTCCGAAAACCTCCCTCTCTGGGAAGGAGCGCCCGATGCTCATCTCGCGGAAAAGCGGAGATTGCATGAGAACGCACAGAATTGATTCACAGCCCAGTGTGGCTTTTTTCTATGACTGTTAAATTCCTGCGGTCAGAAATTTTTGCTATAAAAGAAAGCTCCCACTCGTTTGATGTGCTAACTGTTACCTTTCGCAAGAAGGTAAATTTTGGCTGTGATGATGAAATGTACACTTCGGCTTATTCAGGGAGTTACATAAAGGCCCCTCTTTTCCAATGTGTCAAGAGGTGAACCCACCTTTGTGCCTAAGAATATGATGCTAGCTGTACGCTGTCTGAGCCAAGCATTTGTTTCGCGTCAGAAGAAAACTTTTTCATGAACCTTACTGTGATTTTGTTCTCCGACATTAATAAACACTTTTTTTACTACCCCAAGATTAAAGTCTGTAGACTCATGAGCGCATACTACTGTATTTATTATGTTCAATGTGACCTTGCATTGAAACCATGGGTTCGGTATAACGAGATAGGCCACGAGCAGGAGAACGTGACGAAGCTTCGCTGTATATCAGTACTGAGTTGGTAATTCGGCAGATACTGTCGCGAGCTTTTCCTGTCGACAATAACAATTAAACCACATTGACGCCATACTGACATATGTTGAAAACTATTCCCGACGACTTCCCAGATTAAGTTTACGTGATTCGTTTACCTATCTCTATCCTGCATTTCATCGAACTTCAAAAAAAAAAAACAAGCGTCATGGTGTTTCCAGAATGCCTTAGCACACAGTCAAAAAAGAAAAAAAAAAAATAGAAAAACTTCGTACATGTTGCAGGAATTCTGAGAAAATTATCTGTCATAGTAGTAAATCGAAAAAGTCAGAGATATAAGCGTAATTCTTCCAGGCTTCCCTCAAACTCAAAAAAGCATTCCCTCTGTATAGTTGATTGCTTGTCAAATCCGACAGACGCGCCGGTTGCTTTATTATTTCCCCCCCTCATGAGCGAAAAGAAAAACGTACTCAAGAACTAGCAAAACAGCATATGTACAACCAAGTTGCAGTGGGTGAACGAAAACTTACCTAATCAGGATCTTCGAGAAAAAAATGTATGCTTATGGTATTATAAGTACTAAGGAGCAACAGTAAGAAGCTGGATCGAGGATCATAGTAAGTAACAAGATGCTCGATTGTGACGGCGGCATAGCCGATACGTAACTGCAAGCGTGAAGACGAGCATTGCATCTCGCAGGCATGTTCCTTCCTTGTTTTCTTCTTAGTCATATCATACGAGTGAAGTCAATAATAAGTTGCACTTCAACGGTAACATAAGTGCTAAAGAAAAAAATTGATCCCATAACTTTTTCATGCGGAATGTAAAATATGGATATCGATATCTGGTTTGAGTCTCTGTTCATCTGAGCTCAGTTGAACCGCGCACTCTTGGTCTACGGCAGGACAACTTGAGCGCGTGATTTCAGCATGTCTCGATAAATAGAACATTTGAACATATACGAAGAAGCAATACATATGATTTGTTTTAACAGAAAGCTTGATTTGCAAATGCAGTTTTTGGGACGACAATAAACTAATCCGGGTAGAAACTTGGACTTCTCAGACGCTAAACAGTGTAAAAGAGTATTCTGTAACTTCGTATCTTTCTTTCACAACGACACTTTTCTGGTTCGTACATTTGTTGATAACTTCATTGCTTGGGTTAATAGCCGGCTACTGCAATGATTCATGCTGGCAGCTGAACAATGTAAGATCTTTGAAGATTAAACCCCGTCACCACCTTTTGTTTTTTCCGTCTCTTTTCTTGCTTCGGCAATGAACATCATCCGTTTATTGATTAGCATTGCTCTGGCAATCTACTGCTGCGCTGCTCAGGTTGTTCAAGTAACAGATGAGAATTTTGGCAGTCTGATGAAAAGCAATGACGAATGGCTTTTGGAATTGTAAATAACTACAGAATTTCTGCGTCAGTGGCTGACAATGTTTTATAACTTAGCCATGCGACATGGTGTGGTTACTGCAAACGGTTCGAGCCAAAATTCTTTGAAGCGGAAAAGTTGATGCGATCTACTTCCGTCAACACGCGCTTCGGCCAGGTCGATACCGAAGTTAACTCTGGTTTGGCAGCCAGGTTTTTTATTTCGCGCTTGCCAACTCTAGTCCACATTAAAAATGGTCAGGTTCGAACCATTGATCAACGTGATACTCGTGCTCTTGTGGAACTACTGGAATACCAGACATGGCGAGATATTAAGCCGACGAATGCACTTGTGTCTCCTTTTGGTTTGTTGTGAGTATATGAACAAGCGTATTCCTTTGGATGCATCTGAACCTTTTTGCTTGACAGCGGTATCTTAATTGGCTATATTGGTATGACGGTAAAGTATGCATCTCGCGTATCTCCATGGACGCTGGTGGCGGGATTGGTCAGTCTCTTGGTTATCGTTATTGCCATACCATTTATCTTCGGCTCTGCTAAACTTCAAGAGAGCCAGCCAACTCCTTCTATATCCTCATCTAACGATGCACGGCAAAGACGGTCGAAACGTATTGATTAGCATATTGGTACATTTTTTTAAAAAAAAAGTGCGTGTAAAAGAGCTGATCTTTCTTGGACTTGGACGGGTGATACAAAGAATACTGTAATCAGAACGAAGTTTAACTTAATGAGAACGCTTTCCAAGAATACTCTTTTCAACCTTGTCCCTAAAGTAATACTCCTCTCTAAATAAAACTTTCCAAGAATATATATACATACCTTTTTCTAACCCTTTCTATAGACTACGTCTCTAAGAAAGAGAAAAACTGAGTTTTATGTATTTTGTATTTTGTTAGGATCACTTCGACTCACAGACGGTGTCTGGATAGCCCTGCAATTTTCAAATGTATCTACAAAACGAAAGAATATAAATATACGATTGCCTTTTTGCCTCTTTGATATTAAGCACTCACTGGCAGTTATTTTTCCTGCAAACGAAGGTGCCAGATCCCTGAGGACGTGCGTCAGTCTTGGGAGAGAATAGTTCTCTAATAATGCATGAGTATCATCAACACCTTAAGTCTTCTTGTGTACCTTCTGATGTCTGTGGGTTGACTCTGCACGAATTGAACACGGTCTCGAATGTCTCTTGCAAGTCGACGCACCATCGGTAGTTGGACTACAACATGTACAGAAGACAAAGAATTTTAGCCTATTGATTGATCGGTTATATTATGTCATACGAAAGAAACTCTGACACTGGCGTCGGGATCTCGCTGCAGTGCCATCCTGAACGCAGCAGAGAAAAAAAAATTTCTTCAATATCGGAGGAAAAATGTCAAAGTGCCCCTCAAGCCAACGACGAATGTGGAGATTAACGAGAAACATCGCGCATTGGCAGGCGGCTACATACTCTTCTGCAAGTTCACGAAAATCGCTCTATATCAATGAACTTAACTTTTGTCCCGAGAGTATCTAAGTATACGTTACCCTTAGGTGCTTGAACTGATCTTGCAGTAAATTGCACAGCTTTATTTTTCGTACAAATGAATAATCGCGACCAGGTAGGTCGGAAAGAGGGTTGTGCTGATATCCGTATCGTCTCCGACGACGAGGTGGTTCCTGAACCTCCTCCATGATAAAGGCAAGAACCACAAGATAAATGTAAAAATCACAAGATAGAGGTAGAAACGACAAGATAAGAGAATGAGGATGGATCTGTGGTGATCGTTCCTATCTTAAGGTTCGCAAATACAAAGGAATCTGCAACCAGCCACATACAGGCTAATGAATTCATTGTTTTACCTCTGATCAACCGATCAGGTTATCATGCCGTTATCATTACATCACACCGTGGAGAAACATGTTTATATCACGTTTTAGTCAAGTCAGACACATTGTTGCGGTAAACTTATCTAACTTCGGCACGTCTTCTTCAACCACGAATCAACCTTCGTACTTGATGCTTTAGATCGCTTAATTGGAGAAGTACACTGAGGCTGCGGTTGACCACTTTTTGTATTGGCCTAATTTTCATACTTTATGACTATGGTTGACGTTGAGGATGGTGGCTGATAGTGTGCTTGTATGCCGATAATGCTCTTTTAAATGCACTTCCAAATATTAGCTTTATATGTCAAACGTTTCGCGCTTGGAACAGTGCCACCATAGCCGTTTTTATCCCAAACGAGGAGAACGTTGGATTTCCCACCCGTGATATATTGAAAAATTTGTCACGGCTCCCACGCTGTTGCTCCATTGCAATTCATACCTCTCTGCCATGATTTGGAGCTCAAGCGTACCTTGACGAAGGTGATGATACTCGCTTATAGCTCTAGAAACTGGAACAGGACCCATTCCGGAATGGAAGCAGCTGCGCATCATATTCACTAACTCGTGAGATACTGCCCCACGATGAGAAAGTATTGCAGGAAACCCTATGTTGTCATACCCTAGATTTGATTGGTCACACTGTTTACACTGATATCTGTAGGACATGATATAGAAATTGCCTTGGATGTCATAGACTTTTCTTGCAATCGGCCAGTCTGCCCAACCTCGCACGCGGAATTATCTAGAGCAGTGGTGACACTTGAGATCGTCGACGAGAAAATGAACTAACCATATAAACACACGAGAATAGTAAAGTGGCAAAGGATCTAGTTTTGTTTGACCACGGAGAGCAAAATACGGACTAGGCGGTGCCACCCAAAAAGTTTGATCCTGATAACGTTTGGGGCGGTCTCTCCAATTCCTGCTTGCAGACTGATCAGGTACTGAGCATGCAGTGATCCATCTGACCCTTCTTCGTTACCATCATCTTCACCTGGAGGGGAACCTCAATTGACCGATCTTCATTGCTTAAAGCCATTTCTATCATCGGTATTTCTTCAGAAGATTCATTTATTTTCTTTCAGCATTGATGCATATTTAATGAAACTCTAACCACGATACATGCCAATAGCGATATTAGAACTTGTAGACGAAGCTGCCAAGTATCGTTGAGATTCTTGTCTTTGATTGAGATCCATTATAATTAGAATAAATTTTATTTATCAAAATTGAGGAAAATGATACCCATTATATAGGCTTTTGCTTATCTACCATTTTGTAGCAAGCTCAAATAAGAGCGCCGGTTGACAATATTTGAACATCCGCACTTTGTTTTCACGATTTCATTCGTTTGTAACGAAGTCTGCACTTTGTTAATGGAAGTCGATTGTAGTATATGCTACTCCACACTTTGTTCTTGAGCTCCCATTCGCTGAAATTGGTCCAGGCATAGACGGCCAGCCGATCACATATACCGAAGCGTTTCTTGAAAAATGGGATTGCACGAAAATTGTAAAGTCACAAGTTTTTTGCTTTGCTGGCTGAAACATTTTTAACACACCACGGCAAGAGAACAGAAAGACGATCATAATGGAAGACGAAAATAAGGGCAATTATTCCGCAGTGCCTCCTCCTAGTTCTCTTACATCTGCTTCGACTGCACCCGTTAATTTTAACGATGCGTTGTCAAAAGCGAGAGCTATCGCTGAAAAACTGAAACAGCAATCAGCTGCAGCAGCTCCTGCTCCTCCTGCTGCTGTGCCCTCCAGCTATTCTGTATCAGGTACGGAAAAGAAACTTCTTAGCATGTTCCTCACAGTACCATTTATAGCCGGCTCTAAAAGAAGTTATCACGATGACCATTATGATTCACAAGATGATGACCGTGGAAGATCCCATCATGATAGCTATTATGATGATCGCGAGAGTAAACGAGGCGCATATGATAGAGGATTTTCTCGACCCTGTAAGATTGGAATGATCATGCAGAAGATCGCGATCTGATTGTTTTACAATAGACAATTCTGGGAACGAATCCCGACGCTATGGGCTGGGTTCGGATGAAAGAAAATCCATGTCATCTTATGGACCCAGTTCAGCCGGTTCTGTTATTCAGGAAGAATGTGCAGTACCTAACCATATTGTTGGACTCGTCATTGGCAAAGGCGGTGAAAACTTGAAAAAGATTGAACGTATGTCGGGAGCTAAGGTCCAATTCACCGCTGGTAAGTATTTCCATCTGGCATCACTCTTTACTGATACCATATATGACTTTTTCCTTCTTAAAACAAAGATACAGGCGATGTTGAAAGACGAGTCAATATGACAGGCGAAGCTGATCAGGTCAAAATTGCACGAGACATGATTCAGCAGGTGGTAGACGATGCGCGCGCTACGGAAGCGGCGAGACATGGAGGCAGGTCAGATGTGGCCGGAACACCGAGTGCGGCCAGTACGACACGAAGCAATGGACTTTCTATGACCATTCCTGCATCAAAGGTCGGGCTTGTGATAGGACGCGGAGGCGAAACCATTCACGATCTCGAAGAACGTAGCGGTGCGAAAATCACTGTGACACCCGAGTCATCGACCGATCGGCCTCACGAACGAACGGTCAACATTCTTGGTGAGACAGCTGCCATTAAGCGTGCACAAGCTTTCATCGATGAAATTGTTAACAAAGATGGCAAAGCGGTAAGCTAATTGAAATATCTCGCGCTATTTACTGATCCATGGTTGTTAGGTTGCACCTAGTCGTGACTGGGCAGCATACCGCCAGCAACACTATCCAAGTGACGAACCTCGCCGTGCTTATGGACAAGAGGATGAAGCGGGAGCAGAAGCAAGCTCACGTCCTAGTGGTGAATTCTATGGAACTGGAGCTAATGCGCCAGCTGATCGTTATGGATCAAATGCCTCCGGTCAAGATCGTTCGTATGGAGGTGGTTTTCGTGCAAGATTCAACGAAGAATGCGAATCGATCAAGGTGCCTAGAAGTGCTGTGGGTTTTATCATCGGCAGAGGTAACGCTATCGCTACAAAGCAAATGGGCATTTTATTCATTCATTAGGTGGCGAAACGGTACATGCCTTGGAGGATCAATCAGGAGCTAAAATCAAGGTTGATACGAACGCTGGAGCGGATACAAATGAGAGGACAATTAATATTTTCGGTAAGTCGAGGGACGCTCATACGACTTTCCATCTTGATTTCATGGTAAACTACATTGGTTTTACCGTGGATGATTGGTGGTTTGATGTGATGCTCTCTGTGTGGTATATGTTTGAATATGCATGAACATTGTCTTGTTTTCTGGCGGTTTCCCTTTTCTCTCGTCGCTGTTCCTTCTTTCTCCATTTTCCTCTCTCGTGTTGTGCACTGGATCACTTTTCAACTGGAACCAATTACAGGTAACGCCGATGCCATTGCGTTAGCCAAGCAACTTGTAATGGAGAAGGTCGCCGAAGGAAATGTACATGATCATTTTGGTTTTTTTTCTTTTGTGTGTGCGTGGATGGGTTATTTGCAGGTCTCGATGAGTCTCTCTGTGGAACATGCATTTGGTGGGGTGCATGTTCTTACAGCGGTCTGTCGATGTTATATAGGGTTTAATTGTGCAGACAACCATGGTACGGGTACTAACAGTGTCTTTCTTTTATTGGGTTCTTTGATGTGATTACTTGCTTGTGTGTGCCTATGCTTCCAATTATAACAGGCTAATCGTGGTGGTTATGGTGGAGGACGCTATGGCGGCGACCGTCAACGCGGAGGGTAAGTCTTAGCTTATAGAAACGGCGTTTCTTAATTCTTATTTCAGAGATTACAACTCCCGCGGTGGATACGGCGGTCGCTACGGTCAAGGGTATTCGTCCCGTTACCAGGATGGTACGGATACCAACGCTGGTTATGACTACTCGCAGTACCAGCAATATTACGGTGGCCAATATGGCTATAATCAATCGCAGTATGGCCAAACCACGGCCACTTCTGGTCAGGACTCGAGTACGTCAAACGCTGCAGCTACTGGCCAACAAGGTACATATCATGGTGTATGAATAGTGTGTTATTTAACCATTCCAAAAAAAATATACAACAGATTACCAGTATTCTGGCTATCCTTATGGATACGGTGGTTATGGGCAGTACCCTCCTGCTGATGGAGCGTCATCTGCAGCTCCCAACGCGGAGTCTGGCGAACAAGAAACTAGCAAAGATTCAACCGAACCAACATCATCTACTGATGTAAAGACAGCTTCTAACAGTGAAGGAGCTGCTCCAGCGGATGCATCTGCTCCCAAAGACGACCAAGCAGCAGCGTATTATGCTCAATATTATGGCGACCAATCCCAGTGGAGCCAGGAAGCTTACTACCAATGGTACCAACAATACTATGGAGGCCAGTATGCTGCATACGATCCCAATCAGCAACAGCAGCAGCAGCCACCGCAAGAAAACCAAAGTAGCGAACACACAGAAGCTGCTTCTCAACCAGAACCAACAAATGATGAAGCAGCTGCCAACGCACCCGAAACAGAAAATTAAAAAAATTTGTACCAATTTTCTTCGTTTGTTTTCTAGCACGATGAATGTCGTAATTGTTCCCTTTATTCTTGTACATGAAAAGGAAAAAAAAAAACAGCAACAACAACAAAAAAAAAAAGGAAGATGGCTGACTTGTTTGGTGCGCTGTATTTGGACACATATACTATAGTTCATGATGATGACCCGCCACCATTGACATATCGCTTAACACTTTTCTTTGTATATGTATAGGCATACTATTCCATTTTTGCCCCCATTGTTGGTCCTGTGCATCACTGGGTGGTATGTTTTCCTTCCCCTTTTGTTTAAGTATGTCCCGCACATTTTGTTCCGCGATAAACGAGAGTGAGTTTACCTGATGCAGGGGAGCAAACCGATAGGCAAGTACTCGTCGTAGTGTTGCAACGTAGAGATAGCGTCCATCACTTGACCACCGCATTCCAGATATTGAGGATAGTTTACGATACAATGGGGGTGCTGAAGAGCGATGTGATATCTGGGTTATTTCCCGACGTGCAACCAGACTTTTGGTATGGTATGCTGCATAGTGGTGAATTGCTGTATTTCCTTGGCTACATCGGGTGTTACATGTGTGTCCTCGACCATGGAGCAACTGTTTATCAAAATCAAGGATACTCTTGATTTCCGAATTGTTAGTAGAATCGACCGCCTCCTCCAAGTCAACTGTCTGAAAGAACCCATGGCGAAGAGAAAAGGCCAACACACCCTCTCGTATAGGATGAAATTCAATGGCATATGTAGCATGGCCAGCATCAATAACGTACAATATTTCTTTGGTAGCAGCCCTCCAGACAAGCACGTGCTGATGGGAATCTGATGTATGCGCAAAATATGTCGATGATTTGTTCCACGTTACATACTGGGAGCTGTAACGGCCTGTACCTCCGCGCAGGTCAGCTGGTATCTCTAGTATGTTGTATTCTTTAATCAGAAGCTGACCGTGATCATCGAAAGTGACAGCGTGGAGAAATACAAACGCTTTATCGCATACGGATATCAACCAGTGTCCGTCAGGACTAATTTTCGCATCATTGATCGGAGAGCCATTATAATGGATATGTTGGTGAAGGGTAATGGGGCTGCCGCACTGGTTATGTTTAGGCAAAATAAAAATGAAGACTCCCTTTTCGTTGTTGCAGGTCGTCATGACATGAACATGTTCGGTTCTGGCACCATCACCATACTCTCTGTCGAGCCGTGCGATCTGAATCGCATTGACCATACCTATCGCCCCTGGAAAAACGACTGGCATGTCCACGAGACGATTGCTCTCCGCACAACAAAACAACGACAAAGTGTCGCGTAAACCTCCCACAGCCATGTAACCATACTTCCGTTCTAGAGCCTGCGCTCTGTATCCCACGTGAAATGCAACTTTACTGGAGTTCGCAGCCTCTTGTCGGGCCGTTTTTGTATAGGGTACGAATGTAGATATGTCTACACCTTCTTCCGTATATGATGTGTGGTCTGATGTCTTGCCGCACTCCATAATATCCAATCCGTTGATAGCATACAGTGCGTCCGAGTGGCCATATTCAGATGGCACCAAGCATAGCGCGTTTGCGGATTGGTTGTGGTGCACACTTGTACGAGAATGCGGGAGTACTCTTGGCCAACCTTTTCTTTTGGCCCAAAAACTTGGACCTTGATGCCAGTAAGACAAATGTTGTTGGATTACTTTCATGGTAGCTCTCAAAGGACGGGATGAAAGTGGGCGAACATGTTCGTTAGGATTTCTAGGAGAAGAGTCTGATAATTCCGAGGCGATGTCGTCCTCCTCATTTGTATTTGCCGTACGATAAAGAATATCTATTACCCTGCTATGCACGTAAGGATCAGCGCCCTCTTCATCTGAATCCAGAATCTGAAATGGTATGAAGTATTCGTCCATATCGCTTTAAGTCGAAACTGCGGCAGGATGACACAGCGGTCGTGTGAAAATTAATGTTTTGTTTTTTTGTTTCACATCATACCGTTATTCCTCACCACTATGCCTTCATAGCTCAGAAAAACACTGGCTTACCGACTTCGACGTGCGAACAACGCGCCCTTTCTAAAGAGGTACAAAAGAGGTTGCACTTGTAACAACTACAAACTGCGAAAATATGGTGTCACTCCAATTTTCTTCAAAGACACAGCTTAGCAACTGTCAACAGATAGGACTCTATCTGTCAGCATATACATGTATTATCTGTTGCTAACCAGAAGAACGTTTTGCTAGGATTGCATGAACCGGCTCAAAGCTCCGATCACTGTATCCTGACGCCGCTTCAAAGAAACATTAGGAGCCAATGTCACCCCCACACCATTGTGTACATTAGGACCAAGTATAGTGTGCACTTTTTTTGTCGTACTACACGTGTTCCTCTATTATCAAAGCTTGAGCCTTACCTTATCATTCGCTTGTTCCGTTTTAGCGACCAAGTACCTGCTTGGTTCTACCTACTAAGAAAACTACGAAAACGAAAAAGGATTCAACCACAATGCTTTCTGACATGCATTATCTGTAGATCAGGATATGTAGACCAAATCAATGTTTGATACCAAAGGACTTCCTATCCGATTATTGGATGTAACTCTATTAACAATTAAAATATGGTTGGTTGGTGTGTATGTGTACTGCCAAGCACACACCTTATTTCTCCATTTTTGATCCTTATACAAAAGGAGAAAAAAATCAGAGTACGGACTTTTTCCCGGGCTTGTGCGTACTACTTTTAGCAAATGCGCCTCATCGAGTAACCTGACGTGATGGCCACGCTTAATAAGCACCGCACCATGGATTATATGTGTCCAACCAAGTTAAGAGGTGTGTCAAACCAATTTTGATACACAAGACCAGGTCATTAACGGCGCACGTCGCCATTTACTTGACTTGGCTATAGATAACTTTGCTTTAGGGTTTAACCAGTCCTTGGTATCTTTTGATTCATGGTATCACAGGCTGTCACACAACCCTTGAAGCGAGTGTTCACTATTAAACTGTAACTTTGCTCATTAGATAAACGACATGTTCGTAGCTGTTCCATGGATCCGAGCTAGATATAATATGAAAGGGTCCAAGAAATGCTCGGTAGTTCTTCCAAGAAAACCTGCGGATCAACGTATGTGTTTTATGGATCCATAAAACCCGTCTTTGGGATGATCGATAACAATTATCCATGGTGTAAAACCTAATTCCCACACCATTTAAGGCTGTTTTGATTACTCCTTTACGTTTTTCCAGATCAATGCTCATTCGATAATGTACATGGGATCTAATTAATAATCCGTCCAAATCCAATGGTACGCGAGGGTTATCTTGTTTTTGACTCAGCACCATCTGGCGGGCTTATCGGTCTACTCCGTTGACGAGAATGGCGTCATGAATTTCGCAATTTCATATGGACACCATTGGCCCAGATCAACCCATCTCCGTGATCCTTGACCCATATTTGGAAAGAACGCTTCCTCAAGTTCGAGCACGCCATCCCTTTGGCTATAAAATCTCTACGCTCAATGAAATTCTTTTCTTTCTTTCGTCAAAGAGTCTTTGCAATAAAAATCTTCATCATGCCTGTCAGCACCAACATCTCCATTAAAACCGGTTCCGATTTGACTCCTGAGGTTTTGACACATTTAAACGAATATTTGGCTACCTTGTCCGCTCGTGAGGTCCTTGAATGGGCCATTGATAATCTACCAAACTTGTACCAGACAACAGCCTTTGGCCTGACAGGTTCGTTGAACATTTACAAGGGTATAGCAGAAAACTTAACTATATACTAGGTCTTGTTGCCTTGGATTTGATCAACAAAATCAGTATTGAACGTAACCAACCTCATTTGGTGCCGCTCATTTTTCTGGATACATTGTATCACTTTGAGGAGACTCTCGATTTGGCCCAACGATGCCAGGATACCTACGAGGTTTCGCTTAAAGTGTACAAACCCTTGGATTGTGATACCGCCGCGCAGTTTGAAGAAGAACACGGTACTAAGTTATGGGAGACAAATGAAGATATGTACGACTACCTCGTCAAAGTGGAACCTGCCCGCCGTGCCTACGACGAGCTTCATGTGCGATCAGTGATCACTGGCCGCAGACGCAGTCAGAAGGACCGCGAGAGTGTTGCTGTGCTAGAAGTAGACAACACCGGACTTATTAAGCTAAACCCGCTTGCCTCGTGGGACTTCCAACAAGTTAAAACGTATATCCGCGCCAATGAAGTCCCATATAACGCTCTGATTGACCAAGGTTACCGCTCCATTGGCGACTGGCATTCCACTAAGCGTCCAGCGAGCGATGGAGATGAACGCAGCGGTCGCTGGGCTGGTTCTCAGAAGACTGAATGCGGTCTGCACAAAGACTATTTCCAGATGCGTGCAGCTTTTATGAGGGCCAAGCGCTTAAAGGAGCAGCAGAAACTGGAAAGACAGAACAACGCTCCCACTCAAGAACAGGTTGTGGTCGTCCCATCATGCTAAAGGCATTTTTCCTATTTCCTTTTTACCCTCTTTGTCACTTCTTCCATGACAGTACCAGCTATTCGTTTTTGTAAATCGACTTGTATATATATATTAACTTTATAACACTAAAATCTTGCGAAGTCCAACCGAGGATTAGCGCATAAAAAAAAATATCTTTTTCTGTTGTGGTTTATGACGAAAATGTGAGACATACAAGCCTTGATTGTAAGTATCAACAATATTACTACACAATTTCAGTAGTAATGCTCAAGGCATCAAAGCCTCTATGTCCAAATACTCCGTAGTCCACCGTAAGATCTGTCTCAGATGAATGTGTTGGTTTATCACTTGTAGAAGCAGTTATGAGTTTGATTACCCAGAGCCATTTGCCAACATATACGTTCTCGGGATTTGTATCACCGCAACCTCTTTGCAGTTGGTTTTGCGTTCTGTCCGATCGCACATGTTTTGGATGTCGTAATGTAGACTGTAAAAGGTTCCTGGGCCGCTTTTGTGTACCGTGCTGGCGTATTAGCTTCAAGTCAGTTAGCACTGTAACTGCCTTGATTATCGCATTTGATACGACCGAGGCTACGAAAGTTTTCCATAGAGCTTGAGATGACCGCCTGGCGTCTTAACTAGATGTGTGCCGTTTTAAACACACCTCATGCTCTTGGTATGTCTTATTTTTTAATTGCTCAAGTGGGCGACTTATGTTTGTGAAGTACACCTCTGTCGATAAACTTTGTATAATTCCGTTCCACTACTTAAATCCTTCAAAGAAACAGGTCTACAAATGAGATCAGGGAGTAATCAGAACGAATTTTTGGCCTTTATAAAGTATATCACTGAGTAATGAAACGACTGTGTTTTTACTATGCACATAATTGGTATCAATTGAAACGTGTTTACTCTAATCAAATTTATTACTTACAGCCTTACCATCTCAACTTCATTATTGTGTCAAATCCTTGATCTCAGAGAGTTGACAATATGGACCTAGCATGCAAAATTTTGAACCGCTGAATACACAGTGACTCACAAAACATCCGGACACTTTTGTAAGTTACTGTACGAATATGTACAAGGGCAAATTTCATGCCAGTTTTCAAGCTTCTATAGAATAGCTTAGGTACTTCTAGATAGCAGATTTATGAATGTATGTATAGTAGGTTGTTAAAATATTACATAACACGATGTGCATAAAAGTACTAAAATGTCAGCTGTGGAGGTACCTTCATTGCAATGGAAAGCAAATCCGGACCTACCGATTCCGCTTCGTGCATATTACATGCTTCGCCATTGTTTTAACAACACTGCTTTCTCCGTACCAGCTCTTCGGAAGTAATTCTTGCTGACGCTATATATATTTACAAGAGCGTAAAATCGAAGGAGAAACTAGGTATGATGATTTGCCAGTTGAAGCTTTGACCGGATTTTACTTTCGTTACACAAAAGGATTGTTCCCCGGAAAGTAGCACAAAGAGACCGGATATTCAAATTATCACCAACCCCATGTCACACAAACAAACATGTTTTTTGTAATATCACATGAAACTTTTATATTATACACAGTTTCCGAATCAAATTACCGCTTCTGAAAATTTGTCTGGTCACTTTACAATGATATTTCAAACTGTCAAGCTTGTGATACCAAGTTATGGAGTATTCGTACCGTGAAAAGAACAGGAACCCGTATTACTAAAAATTTCTTTAGTTAACAGAATTCAGCCATTTACTGATTACAGATTGTTGTATCTGGTGAAAGAGAACTTGTTGCCTCATCGTCTTTGTGTTGTCGGAAGTTTCCACCATGGAATCAATGGTGTAAGTACGATCACACTTCGATCTCCTCAGCTAGTCGTGGATCCTAACAAAAATAAACAACCGCATCAATTGCTCCACACGACCGCAGGGGAAAGATTTTCTATTTTTTGTGGTGGACGACACGGTGTAAACAGCACCAGGTACTTTCACCTTGTTTAGACACCCTCAACACAAATTTGACTGGCCAATCTCATCAACAACCAGTATCAATAATTTAATCCATCACATTCAAAAAAAAAAAAAACACTGAAAAAATTGACGAGACAGCTGTGAAAATGCGACAAAATAATTTTGTAAAACGACAATTTGATTTGGAAACACTATAATGGAAAAGGGAGGTAGTTTTTTGGTAGGTGGCTGTACAACAGGACCTTTTTGGAGTGATATTTACATGGTCCATCTTTGGACGGAGAGAGAGAAAAGAGAGAAAAGAGAGAGAGAGAGAAAAGAGAGAAAAGAGAGAGAGAGAGAGAGAGAGAAAAGAGAGAGAGAGAGAGAGAGAGAGAGAGAGAGGAACATGGTGATTTGAGCGGCGGTCAAGCTTGTGCCTGGGCGGCTAAGAAAGGTACCCGCCCAGTCGCTTGTTTTTCTCGGATGACTTGTAAAATATGGCGCATGCCTTTGCGAGCCTGATAAAAAAAATAAATCATACGTTTTATGGATTGATGTTAGACACCTTACCTTTGCTGCATTCGCCGCAAAGTTACTTTGACCAAAGCCTTCAATTTTGTTTGTCATGCCCCACCCAAATCGGGAAACAATTCGTGCTTCAGTTTTGCAGGTTGTCCATTCCGAATTTTGGTCGTGTGGTTTAAAAATCTGTGTCTCTTCAATCTGCATGATGCGAACATGGTTGAGATTCTTTGTGCGCGTAATCATAGTGTTTGTTTTGGGATCCACTTCAGACTCTTCAATAATAAATGCTTCCGAATTTTTCAGAAACTAAGTGATAAAGTTAATGTCCGACAGAGAACCCTAATTGAACTTACACTTTGTGGGAACCATTTCGGTGCTTTTCCTTTTTTCAGTACAAGTCGTGTTGTTTTCAGTACACCACGTTCATCCACTACCCGATCCAACACGTCTACTGCAAGCACTGCAAACTACGGTTTAGAGACCGGGAAAAATCGATTATCCTCTATTACCATGAGAAGCAAAAGGGTTCGGGTATCGTAACCAAAACGCGAGAGTAACATTCTGCCAGGGATACCTGTCATGCACATGAGTCATGAATGTAGACATCAGGGCAAAACTTACTCGTAATTAAATACATGCTGATAAAATTTAACCATATTACACTTAAAGACGTAAAAAACAAAACTGAATTGAAGAGGAATAGAAAATGTATCTGGTTGCTTAGTAGCAGGGGGGTTGAAATAGAAAATGAAAGAAAAAAAAATGTGAGGTGATTCCCGATGAGAACCATCGAAGGAAAATCAGCAGCTGTGTGACTTTTTTGTGACCTTTTTATGACGTCTCCTGACACCTTGGGACACCACAAGATCCTCGTCTTCGGGACACGACATCTAACTGCAAAGTACATGTAGTGTAGTACGGCCCTCGTATAACTCGACGCGAAATTTTTCCTACTATACTTAGCTGATGTCTTTTACTAAGTAATTCTCATCAACAAACCATGGGCTTAATAAAGAAGCTAGACTACTCTATGAACGTTTTTTCGATAGCTGACTAGCTTTTTGTGACGGATCGGCTGCCTTCGTTGTCGACTCTCGAGAGTCGCTGTGATGATCTTTAAAGGCTATATAATAAAATTACGCATTCATTATTCATAAAAACAAGTGCTTATCAAAAAGGCACTGGCTAGAACCAACCGTTCACGGAAGTTCCCACAAAATATGTGCTCATATCTTAGGAGGATAACTTCTGCAGCAATCTAAAAGGACTCTAAATAAATACCTGTAATTAATGGACTATACCTTCGTATAATGAAAACTTCGTTCCTTTCAAGCTGCTTAAAAAAACACCCGCTTTCTTTCAAAACCTTGATACTCTGCCGGGTGCCGGGTAAAAAAAGTATTCTGCTTTTGACTTGATTATTATGACCTTGAATAAAGTACATAATTTGATATCAGATCGCACCGTGGGAAATTTTGTGCCTGGTTCGTCGGAGGTTTTAGGAGTTTAGAGGAAACATATGAAGAATCCAACAAAGAAAACACCAGGTCGCTGACTTTTTTTACTTCTATTGTCCATATGATTATATACTATCACTACTACCATTGCCATTGCTTCTTATTCATTATTTAACTTCGCCGTTTTTTTTTTTGGCAGATATAGCTCGAGTAGTTTGAGAGTGTAATTATTCCTCTTAGCTACTCGAGGAACTCTCTCTTCGGTACTAAAAAGACTGTTCAAGGATGTAATGATACTTACCTCTGAGAATTATCGAAGACAGGTGACGTTCCTTGGCCTCTTCCATGATTGTGCAGCCCTTTGAGATTCACACTAGTTACGCACCGCTTTGTAGTTCGTAAAAGCTATCCCCTGGAGGACATCATAGCTTCCTCTCTGTGTCACAATGGAATGTCATTCAAGATACTGTATCCCTCCAAGGCACACCCAAGGTCATGGATCAGCTTGTCCTTAACCAGTACACATGGATTCCTTAGCAATTGTCGTATAGCTGATATGTTGTCATGTATCGTTACAAACGGATCTTCATTATAGCTCCATATAAGGGCTTATGGATCAATTGTATTTTCTGTAAAATGTAGATCTACCCTACTCGCAGTACAAAGACGGTCAGACCACACGTCACCTGCATAAGATTAACACTGTATTTATTAAGGGATAGCACATTAATAACAACACATGCGTACACGGAGACCTCATATAAATACCTTCGAGAAATCAATAATAATAAAGACGCTTGATTCAGTCTCAAAGGATTTTACCTTGTCTGTTTTTATCTTAGGATTATCTTATCCCTATAACACAGCGATGTTTCAACTGCATCTACGACATCATCTGAAAGCTCTCCTTGATCATTGCTTTTGTTATCTTTCGTAAGCGTTTTCTTCCAATAATACAGTATCAGTCTGAAAGAGCTGCATTATATTTTGCGCCGTTGAAACAGGCAATACGATTGCACCTCTTTCATAGATCCCACTTGCTCCCAGTAATTGTAGTATTCCCTGGATATATCCCTTCATTTCATAGCAGATATTATCAAAACCCTCTATGTGATAGGTTAAATCATAGTCTAGTGAAATTATCCCTGCGTATAACGAAAATGGAAGGAAGAAAACGGTAAGCAATAAGCTTGCTTAACACCATTGTGTAAGAAACTGCTGGATTGAACGGCAGAGCTTTACCTTCTGTATGTCTACCTTTCCATATATTTAGCGTTGATATTATCAATTATTCATCAATATGTTTTAGTATTCATTGGTTTGAATTTTTGTATTCTTTATACAGTTCTCGTCATACGTCAATTTTATAATCCAACTTAAAGACCGCGTGTGAAAAACCTTTTCGTCCACACGAATCTGAAACAACAAATAATTAGCAAAATTGCATAGCCTTTACTTCCTGCAGCAGACATCTTTTAAGATGCGTTACACGAATTTCACAAAAAAAAAAGCTTCTTGCGAAATCTATTGGAAGGCTGATTTGTATAACAAATATGAGGAACAATGCTTCTTCAATAATAGAACATACTGAAGCATTCTTAGATAGTAGACAGGCATCTAAACCTGGATGGAGTAGAGATGTGCAATTAGTACACTAATATGGATAGCGACATCAGCGATGATGAGGAACATGGATGGTTTCGGCTATAAATGACTGAAACAAACTTGCAAGGTACAGTCCAAGAAGCGTGTGAATGCATTCCTCATTTTGTTGATGATGCAGACATTCACAGTGAAGCTGAGAACGCTGAAAATGAGAGATAACGTCTGTAGATTCCTGGGTTCCTAAATACCAATTTTTACTACAGTGAAGTTGTACATGCGGAACTTAGTACATTAAGAATTTGGAGGGACAATTCATAATTACTTCCCATACGGCGATGTGATACATTCTGATTACTTAATGATGGCATGACAAACTCAGTGGAACCTTGGAGTCAGCGTGAAAGCTCGGTTTTTTTTCTACTTCATTATGTTTCTTCGTGCAACTTTAAACACAAAAATTTAAGTTGTGATATGCCCGGATTTGATTTGTGACATACACTAAAAATTCTGAGAACCCTGGGAGTTGACATGGGATTCTACATACGCCATACTTCTATTCTTTATGATCTCTCTCACATTATAAAGACATGAACTTGATTTGTGATACACGTATAACGTCTTCGTGACATGCATAAAACTATTTTTCGCACCTGCGGAGGTGGCATAGAAATCCTCTGCAGGAAATAATTTTACGACGACACACGTGGTTGCCCAATAATGATATCGTTTGAGATTAGTACAAAGCACGTTACTTAACAGCGTTTATTATAAATAGTAGTCGGCAACAGTTAGTATATATCATTTTCTGCAATGTTATTTGCAAAACTGTCTGCTGCTCTGGACCTTTTTTCCGGATTCATTTATGCATTGGACCCTGATTCAATTGTATATGTATATAACTCTACTGGCTTTTTCAGTACTGGTCTAATGGTGCGGAATACACCAATCTTTACAAAAATGGCGATGACACTTTTCTTCATGAATATGGCTGTGGTTGCAGTGATTTCAGTGACCTTGGCGCTGGCAGTGGATGTGTGCGCTACTGTGAAAATGGCATAAGTCAGTCCAAGGAGACGATCCCTGTCAAAATGTCAGCTACCCTTAGTTGTGAATGCAGTGCCAATCCATGCAAAATTACTCTTATGAACACAGTAACTATTACCGCTGAATTCAGTACAACAGTGGAGGCCGAAGTAGATCAGATAAAAGCAGGCGTAAGCTTCTCAGTAGCCGATGCTGTCACAATTCAACGGCCCGATGGCTTTATGTACCAATTGGAAGGCAAGCGTACGTGGTTTTCTATCCTGAGAAGTATCACTCAAATGGAGATATTCAATACGCCCACACTGGTCTGCGCTGGACTGCAGTAGGTTCACAAAGCTACTGCATAACCGATAGTATCAGCGAGCGAAAGGGTGCGTGGGTTATGGCACCAGTTCATGTACATGGCACCGATATTGCTCTAGGCATATTTCAGTTGGCGTTTGACTAATTGTAACTGAAATAAGTTACACGCGTACCTATGGATAGCATTCGACTCCTTCTGTAGCTGTGTGGCGCCTTCTAGCAAATACATAATCATTTTCCAGGGTAGAATTTGAGATATGAAATGCTGCAAAATGAATCCCGTGGCATTCATCAGCTTTGTATTGTTGTTGTTATTTTTTTTTAGCCTTTGCGAAGAGCGTCTTCATGGTGCTGTAGTTCATCTCGGGCCACACTAGCCTTTTTAGACTTTTTTGTGGCTACTCGGATCTCCCTTTTCCTTTTTTTTTTTCTTCGACATTGCTATCACTGAGTTCTCCATGGATATAATCGTAGCTCTTATCACTTCCTCTACATTATTACTTGCCACTTCACTGATCTTTTTCTTGCCATCGCTTGATTCCGGGGTAGCCTTTTTTTTTCTTGTTTTAATTTGCGAACTTGTTTGTATAGAACAGCCCTGCCATAAACTGTAACAAATCAATCGAGACAGAATTGCTTTTGTTTAGATGACAGTAGATGGGAAGTGGAACCTTTACGTCAAGCATATCTACTGTTTGATTTAGAAGCCTCAGTATAGCCAACAGCTCTAGTGTAGATAGTATATCAATATATATTCTACTATGTCTCCTGTACAAAGGCTAAATAGCTAAATGGAATTATTGTGTCTAAACAACTTAATGCTACACAACAGTTCCTAATACGTAAACCACACATCACTCCGCTGAATTCGGTTATCTAGAGGAGTTTTTAGTAAAACTAGTTCCTCGCTCTTTTTTACAAGAATAAAACAGCGCATCGAGTCTCACGAACTTAACAGTTTCGATTTCGCCAGATAAACAACACTACAGGAATGGGTGGTTTGTCCTGGGGAATAAAAGCAATAGTAATTAACTGTAAAGGCACGCCCTTTTTATTGACGTTTATGTCCCAGAGCAACAGCTTGACACACTAGCTTTGTATAGTAGCAGAAGTAAACAATTGCTCCAGTGAAGTGTATTCTGCAAACTTTCTGCACCTCCTTTTCGCCATCTTATTGCTAGACTGACTTTCTTATTTGATCGATTTCCTTGGATGATTGGTAGGGATTGTAAATTTAACACTATGATGCACATTTCAAGTCCTTTCCCATGCTAGCAATAACATTTATCCGATCAATGTTTTTTATAGATGCACGGTAACACCGGAGTCACCGCAACTGATCGCAGCTCCGATGGTGGTGTCTCGTCCTGAAAGCCCAGCCAGCCATTCACACAACAGCTACTGGGGCGCAGCGTAGCTGAGACCAATTCTTTGTCTCTACCGTCATACCGTCACTATCTTCGTTTCAGTCATGCCATTTCACTCTGTCGATGTAGCACCGAAGTCTACCAGCGGTTCTCTTTGGAATATCAACGACAATGCTTTAGATCTTCTCAATGCTGCTATAGCCAGCCATCAAGAGCCACAAACAGAACAGAAGTCTACTGCAGAAACCATAACAACGAAACATGTCACGGCAGAGCCGGAAACCAAAATAGAACCCAACAAATCCGAACAATCGCAATGTAAATGCTGCTGCTTTGTGTGGTGTGATACGTTTGTCTCATGATGTATTACAGCTTCATCAACGAAGAGAAGAATTGGCAAAACCGATCAAGGTAAAGTGGACATGTGCCCAAGTATGCATTAGGTTTTTAATGTGTAAACAAGACTCTCAAGAAGTGCCTACAACATCGAAACGACCGGGGCGTAAGCCCTTAGAGAACACGCCGGATAATGTAAGCTGGTGTCACGGTGACGTAAAATCTGAATAGTCATAATGACATTGTATTACGCTGTTAGGACCTTTCAGATCCAAAACAAAAACGAAAAGCCCAAAACCGAGCTGCACAAAGAGCATTCCGAGAACGTAAAGAAAAGCATGTTTCTGAATTACAAGAAAGAATCCGTGAGCTTGAAGCAGCATGCGCACAAAAGGATGAAGCTTTGTTGAAAGAGAACGCACAATTAAAAGAGGAACTGAAACGGCTCCAGGAAGAAAATTACGCTCTTAAAGGGACTATGTTCACGTTTGAATTTCCTGTCCCATCAGATGGGGAAACAATCAAGACTCCTGGCAAAAGAAATACGATTACTAGTTTGAGCAGCAACAGTTTTAGTAGCGGAAACAGCTGTAGCGGCGGGGAGGAAGGGTTGAGCAGCACAAGTAGCGATCACTCGCCTCAATCGCAAACCACACATGATACAGATCAACTTGTTTCTGTGAAGGACACTGTGTATACATTTGGAGCCATCCCACGGGAGCATGACTTCGATTTTCTGGCAGTACCTGGCAGCGGGACGCCAACAAATCCTACGATGGGTGAGCTTTTCCATGGTAAAGAAGATCTGTTTACAGGGTACCGCGTCCCTGCGAATGACGATTTCTTGTTCGATGGCGAGCAATTGACCTCGCTGTTTGGTACGGATGATTTGCTTGGTATCACTGTACCTGCACCTTACAACACAGATCAAGAACCACTTGGGGTTGTTCCATCCGATTACTCATCCAAACTGACAGATATGGCATCACAGCAAAACGGCGGATATGATCTCCGCAAGAGTATTCTCAATGCAAGAGATCAAGGACGAAATGCATTCGAAGTACGAGAGCAGCTCGAAGAATGCCCTGGTTTCAATTTGGATATGTTGTGTGAAGATCTGAAACGCAAGGCTACTTGCACGAAGGCATCTTATATTCTGACAGACAAAGACGTGGATGCATTTGTAAACTGTTTTGGACCCGCAAAGTAAACCAATGCCAGATTACATACAAGGAACCCTTGATCTGTAGCACATTTTTATCGTAAGTTGGATCGCTCAAGCAAAATTCTTACGATGTGAAAGACAGTAAAATGGCTATTGGCAGTGATTAAAATTGACAGTGCAAATACCCAACTACAATAATAAAAAAAAAGAAAAAAAGGAATATATTTTTAATTACTGGTTGCGACATTGATGTTTGTGCTGACCTCTGACTCAATTCTACTTTGAGAATTGCACCAACCGAAGCTGTGGTTCAGCTGTTGGATAAGTGTATTCTCATCTTTACTAGCTCATTGTATGATGGTAAGTTCTGTGAAATTTTATCGGCACTCTGAAAACAAAGGTTGTGAAAGAAGAATATGCTTCCCAAAACATCTGCAGTTTTTAATGAATCATTCTTTCTTGTCTCGGGATCCACATTAATATCTGATGGAGATCAGTCTTTTCTTAGCACAAAGTTTGAGTATTGGTTGACGCAAAATCTATTTGTAATAGCAGAAAGGTCTTTCCAATAAACAGTACTATTGTTATTCAAAGTATCACTAGTAAAAAACACGTCGGTCGATCTGATGATAAATAGAAGTGTGAGCAAGGATGTTTAAGTACTGATTGTTCAAGTTTTACCTTGACCACAATAGGTGGCTCTTGTGTATTGGGACGGGAAATTTCTGCAAGTTCGCGACCAGCCTGTAATAATCGATAAGTTACCGCTTGAGAAAGAGAAAACGAAAAGAGAACTTACGCCCCAGGTACCGCCCTCAATGAGCTGTGTTAAAGGCAATGCCTTTCGACTCAATTTCAATATCTCTCGCACACGTTCCGCAACTAGATCGAGATAGGCAATAGTCAATGCTCGCCACTCGATGATAACGGGGTCGGAAAAGTCAAAGATTGGAGTTACTTCGACTCTGGGTTGGCCCGGCAACAGCGAATTCCTTCGATAGTTGTCTATTCCACGCTCTAAATCGGGCTTTTTTAAACTGATGAAACCTGTATCTAGTAGAAGGCCACCTGATAACGCTTGTTAAGTTTGCTTCTTTTATACTCTATCTTACCATTACGATAGTCCGGAAGAGGTGTCAGTAGATCTGTGCCTTCGATCGTTGCTCCTAAGAGCTTCTCCATAGGTTCAATGAGGGAATAAACGAGCCACTGAGATAGTTTATGGAATGATACAAGGTGGTCTGTTGATTGGGGATTGTTTATGTCCTGAATGGCACTACATGGCCAAACATCACCAAGGCCCTGGGTCCCGCCCTTGCCAGTGTTTTCGGCCGACCAAAGCTCACCCATTTCTTGTACCACGGGCCACAATGTCTCGAGGTGGATTAGGGGACCTTTTTTGGTCTTGATAGTAGTAGGGTGTTCCAAAAGGTAATCTATATTTGGATTCAGATCTCTGTTCCTTTTTTCTTTTTTTTTTTCCCAACCCCACTTACCCATTAGATTTCCTGGGCGTGCTGATAAACCACCTCCAAAGTAGTCCTTCTGCTTTTGTAATACTTCACTGAGATGATGCAAGAGTTCTAGTCGGTCCTCAAGCCCCACAAGTACATTTTGGCTGTCAATCTGGAATCCTTGGCGAAGTACGTCTATAGTAAGGGATCTCAACGCCTCAGCTGATAGACAGCTAGGTTAGTTCCAGGGACAGGGATGCTAGGAGGCTAACTTACAGTCAACTCGATGCGGTTGAGCGGGATTGGTTGAAAAGGTGCCTGCTATGAAGAGATCCAGTACAGCTACAGCGACACCTTCGGTTCGTTTAAAGACTTTTCCGGTGGAAACTTCGGTATAGGACCATGTGTGGCCGGCCTCCACATCCAGTAAGACGGCGATGACAAACAAATCCAAGACCCGTCGGGTTTGTTCCATCGCATCTTCACCATGACTTGCCCAGGCATTGATTAGGTTCTGCACTCTGGGCTTGCCTCCCACATCAAAGTGACGCCAACGTCCGTGGGGTGGAATTCTCGAAGGGTCACCAAAATCGCGTTTGATCAAGGATACGACTATTTGTACAACATCATCTAGCTTGGACTGATCCACGTTGAAGTGCTGTAGGCGATCTTTCATCGAGGCTTCTTGTACCCTGAAGCATCGCTCGCGTACGGAACGAAGGCTTATGAGATACTCTTCTTCTGATGTTAGTGTTGGCGCCATTATTACAGTGGGATATATAAAACGAGTGGGACAGTAGCTACTCGAGCTCAAAAGAAAAAAGAGAGAATAGGTTGAAGAGAATAAACGGATGATAGGGCTCTTTTTATTCACCTTGAGTCACACAACCTTTTTCACGTATTTGGTAAGGATCAACAAGCTGGTCAGACTTATCACTATACGTGGTTGGCTCTCCTACCAAGCATCATGGTGAAACATCCACAAAAAGAAAAGGAGCTATTTGTTGACGCAATACACTGACCCCTTTTTTATTTCAGGATGATTTTAAAACTTTATTTCGCGAAAATTCTTACAAGTGGTCAGGCCAAGAAGATCACTAGGAAATCATTCATTCACTTTGGCCCCTCAAGAAGAGGAGGCGATACTAGGGTTGACTTGTTTGCTTTATTATTCTCCTTACCTTCCCTTTCTCCTTCCATTATCCTTTGTCGTTGCTTGCCGGAATATAAGACCCGCATTCACCGGCTTACTTACAGCCACGTGTGTACTCCAGGTTTTGTAATTTCTGAAACATAACGACATTAGTGTTGCTTAATCAAGGAGGAGGCAAAAATGAGAGGGGAAACGTCAACGTAATAACAGCAAGCAGCTCACCTCTCTAGTTTATGTGGCTCTCTTTGCTTATAATTGTGACAAATTATGCTGTGTATAGTTTCCTTGATAACTGTCCATTGTTTCGAAATCCAAGCTCTTTGTTCGGGAAGCAACTTGTTAAGTGTCACTAAATTTGTATCCTAGGGTGGCTACCAAAAAGATCCTCAGGATACTATGAATGCTATATGCGTGTACAACAGACAACAAGTATCAACAGAAGCCGTGCACTTGCTTGATGTCTTCCCCTATCTTTTTTTTTTTGTGCTATTAACCTCTCCTTAAATACTCATTTGTAAATCCAGTTTTGAAGCGCTTTCTAGCGCTACCTCCCTGAGTAAATTGACAAACTATAAGGAGGGATCTATGTCGGTCATTTGGTGTCCCCAACCAGTGACATTGTATAGAAAATAGGACTCTCTCGATCCCTATTTATTCTGTTAGTCTTTTTTCGATGGAATGTCTTTGTCAGAAAGATAGTTTATGTAGCTGTCAAATATGTTGTCGTACATGCGCATCTAAGTTAGCAAAGTAGTTTTTGCTAAAGCTTAAAGATAAAGTTCTTCAATTAAAGCTATGTATCAAGGTTTGGATGGTTGTTGGAAATCCTTGTATTTGATGGCCATGTAATACATTTTTGTTCTCACATTAGGCGGGAGAATTTAGCAATCTAATCAAGTTGGTATCGATGTGCTACTTGTACAGCACTGGCACTTTTGGGATTCTTTTTATTTTATTATGACTGTGTTTCTTTCGCATGCAGTTAAGATAATTGGAGACTTACCTAATTCGCCGCCAACTTTTTGAAAAAACGATATGAGTCTCGCGTGTAGCTGGCTGCAGATAAGTGGCAACTCAGCGTTGAACACCTCTTTTATCTAGAGTGACTGTTACAATAGTGTTCAAGGCACTAGCCCTTATATAGGTATGCTCTGTAGGTGAATAAACAATAAACAATGAAAAATAGTCAGGTTGAGGGGTTTTTAAGTCGTCACCAGCCTTGTACAAACCAGGATCTTTTACTCCTGTTCACTGTGTAGACTTCTGGTTACTTTTTTTTTAAGTTCAGAATGCACTGACATCCTAATACATATCCGTTTCTTTTCTTTCCTTTTTTTTTTTTTGTTTTTCGCCTTTGCTTTGATAGTCCTCGACCTGTAAATAGCAGGAAGAATTTAATAGTTGCTTATGCTGAAAACTATGATGTCCACTAGATCCAGTTATGTCTCTTTTCTAATTGTGTATTCTGATCTGGGAACTTTTTATTTGTTTTTCTCTTGCCCTGAATAAGGATATTTGCTACCTTTTCCGAATTTCACGTACTTAACGCCTCATTCTATTTTTTAATTGTAAGGAACATCATCATATTGAACTCAAAAGATGATATATTATAACTGTTTATTCAATATCATGGTTCCTTTGATGGCAGCATTCTATCCTGCAAACACATTGAATCTTTTATCCGGAACAACAAATAACACATATTGCGATGAAGTTCCGCAAGAAAATGTCAAAAAGCAGAGAAAGATAGCCATGGAATTCTAATTCCCAGATATATATTCACCCCACTTTGTAAAGACAAGTCTGTCGACTTTTTTGCACTTACCACGTTTTCTCTTCTTACCGCCTCAAGTTAAAAAGGGTCTCGTAGAACCTACGTTCACTAGTGTTGTATCTGTTGCGGTTATTGGTTGAAGCAACTTTGACACCTCCTGTGTAATTGAATTTGCGGTCACTGATACATAGATACATCGAAAAACAATCTCATATTTTACTTACATCAACTAGATCCCCTGTAGAGGCAAAATTTATTTGAACGGCATAAGAATTTGTTTAGTGCTTATCAATAATCAGTTAGAAAAATATTTCTAACTTACACCTATCCTAGCCTACTCAGCCAGAATGTAATAAGTTGTCGTAACGGTGGATATGTCCTGATCTGAGTTATCTTCCTGGAAGCGGTCAACCTACTAAGGATCAAGGAGAATGGAAAAGAAATAAGAATAAGGGTAAACCGTTTGATGATTCTTTATTGTCGCCATCTAAGTTGGTATTTATATTTTTCTTTAAGCTATGTGTAATCTATAAAACAATTGACGATATAAAATGGAATACATCACTTCATCGCTTTGCTGAGCACAGGCTTCTTGGAGATGTATTCTTTTTGGAGCAGAGGCCGTGAGGACAATGGCTTACTGATTTGGGCGCTTGACCGATTACACAAAGACTATGCGTAGCTACAACTTTGCGCGTACGACACGACCAAAAAAAAATGTCATCGTCGTACTCTGAGCTGGGAATCCAATGGCCAGGTAGTAGCGGGACAAGTGTAGAGAACAACAAAAGAATGGGAATATAGGTGAAACAGATGCCCTTTATTCTTTTGTCGTTTGACTGGTATTTATAACTTTCCTACTTCTATGCTATGTAACAATTTTGGTGTGATGATATAAAAGGATAATATGTAAACTACGGAAGGGATGGACTTTTTGGAGATGTAATGCTTTTTAGACGATCGCCGAGGTAAAAAGAGCAACGTTCCATTTTAGGAACTTGATCCTGATTGGTCGATTATTTTTGCTGAACAAAAAATTTCAAAAAAGAAACGAGGCTACCAGGGGTCGAACCTGGAATCTCCTGATTCGTAGTCAGGCGCCTTATCCATTTGGCCATAGCCCCGCCATGTTTATCTGGATCATAAATAAAATGATAATTTCAGAAATTAACAGGTATTGGGGTTTTTTGATTAAGAAAATTATGCTACCACTTTTACTGCCACCCGCTACCAACTTTTACTACCGCTCGCTACCAACTTTTACTACCACTCGCTACCAACTTTTACTACCGCTCACTACCAACTTTTACTACCGCTCGCTACCAACTTTTACTACTGCTTGCTACCAACTTTTACTACTGCTTGCTACTACTTTTACTACTGCTTGCTACCAACTTTACTATCGCTGCTGTCAATTTAACTACTGAAGCCAATTATTATTCAGATAACCTGACAAGGTCAAATGTTCTCATGCAAATGCTGAAGGATTGTATCATAAATGAATAAGCTATGATTGTATCATAATAAGACAAACCATTATAACTGTCCATTTTTTTTTTTTTTTTATCTTCGATTATCATTTATTTTTTTATATATTAGTAAGAAGGAGAATAAAACAGAGGATTACAGAGAAAGAACAAAAGGTATAAAAGAAAACTATAAAGAAAAGGCTAAAGAAAGAAAGCGATTATTTCCATACAAAAGATCAATACTACCGCTATCTATTTTACTACCACTGCAATCAGTTTAATGCTGATGCCGGACTGCCAAAATCAACTCTCTCAGCCGACACAGATAAATTACTAGTTACAAGTGCTACAAAAACGAGACAACTCAAGTTTTTTTAACTGTTTCATCACTGTGATATTTGAAGAGAACAAAAAGAGATAACAGTCAGAAAGATACTTTGAGACTCTTAGATGATTTTATTTTAAAAGATAGATTTTGTCTTTTATACTATAATAATAATCGATTTATGCATGTATCTTGTTGTCTGAATGTCTTTGTATTGTGGACCAGGGAGATTGGCAATATACAGGAAGTATGTAAATCTGTAAGCCCTTATACAGAGTTATATTAAAGACTAGCTGTGAGGGTTCTTGACAACGTCTTAGTTATACGACAGCAGTACTTATGATTGACACAATACAGTTCTATTATAGGATACGATAGCATGAGACCGCATGATTGCTTATTGTAAAAGAAAAGGGTGTTGACTATATGTATATGAATAACGGCATAGTGATTATATGTCAAATACGACAATCACTTCCCTACTATCCTTCTCTGCTCACATATTCTCTATTTTGTATTCTCGATTTTTGTGTAAATACCCCCACTTTGCAATGAACAAAATACAGGGTTTTCAGATACAAAATAATCTGTCTGCTTAACAATTTCAAGCACAAGCCAAGGTTCTCTCGAGAATATCAAGATACATACAAGTCTCCTTGCATCTCCATTGGTTATTATCAAGAAACTACTGATAACCCCTTTTCTTTTTCTTTTATCTTTGATTCTACTTATGATTTTTATCTCAATCCATTGACAATCACGGCACAGAGCCCGCTATCTTAATTTCTTTTGATTCTACTTTTATTTTTCTTATTCTATCTCTCGGATTTGCTTTATATCTGCACATATTTTTATTACACTTGCAAGATACAACACGAGATCATAGGTAAGCAGACACACGATCTACTAACGATTAGTTTTCTTTTTTTTTTTTTATTCAACAGGATCTATCAAGAATCCTGATAACACCCGTTATACTCGGTGTTCAAGATCTCTTTTATTTTCCTTTTTATCTCTTTTCATCTTTCAGCTGAAAGATACCCTATAGTCTTGGTGCTGACTCAAAACCACACCTGGTGCTCACTAAATTCGAACTTACCGCTACTCTTTTAATACTCTTTTAACCGGAGTCCGCTATATTTTGCCTTGTTGCTCCCTACACCTATCTAAACTCGGAACACATCTTTGATCACAAACCCACACACTCTTTCACCGTGATAGTATCACAAATGAACAAACTATGATAGTACTACAAATGAAAATTCAATACTCATAGCAAAATGAACAACCAGTAAACATAGTAAGTTCTGATCTTTCCTGTTCGGCAGATATTCCGAAGTTTTGTAGATAAAAAATTATTTCCCAATTCGAAAGATGACAAGCAATCATGTAATGTCTAAGTAATCCTAGTATTACGAATAAATACTACTGTTCAGAACAACTGTCGTTGTTTGATAGCGTAAACATGTTTAAAAGAGAAGCATATATTTGGCCCAGAGAAAAGCTTTTGAAAAAGACGGTATATGACATGCAGATACATGGGACTCATGCGACTTTTGGACATTCTGGAGAACTTAACTATCCTCTGTAATGACTAAAGAATTGAATAACTGTACGTGATTAACATCAAAGTATACAAGAAGAGAAAATAAAAAGTTAATTGCTATTCAGCCAATAAGAAATGGTTTAAAGAGAGGCATTATGAGAGTCGCGTTTCTCTCTTTTTCTTTCTCTCACTATGGAAAAAAGTGTGGTAAAGGTTGAAATCATTGGTCTTGTCATCGACAGGCCAACCCATGGCAAGCTTTATTTTAATACTAATCAGTGGGCTTTTATATAAAAATAAATCAGAGTAAACAAAGAAAGAATTCCTGCCTTCTATTCGAAATGAGGTTAGAAAGAGCGCTGTTCTCTGCTAGACTTGGAAGCAACGAAGATTTTAAAGCGGCGCAATTCAAGTACAAAATTCCTTGAACGAAAAAAAAAATCGACAAAAACATCGTCATGTCACAAGAAGCCAGATTATGTCGAGAGATCGTTGAAGAAGAATTTGGTCCGTTTGTCGCCGTAAGCATTATTCAGCCTGTAAAAACCAGACCGTTGATCTAGTATTTTCAGAAAGTTGCACATCAATTGCTTCTGAAAGGTCGTTTATCTTTATACGACATCACGCGTTTCTCAGAACTATCACAACGTCAAGTACGCGAAAGTTTGGTTGTGCTAATTCAACATGGTCTCGTATATTTTACGGAGCCAATTGGTGGTCAACGTGAACCGACATACTATCAGGCTGATCCAAACCAGATCACCCTGAGATTACGCATGCCATCCATTACGCTTATGACGGGAGAGAAATTTGGGGAAGAGGTTGTGTAAATTTCTGTAAAAGCGCTACGACGAAACTTATGTTATGTTAGGCTGCCATGATTTGCAAACTCCTGTTTGCCAACGGTCGAATGAGACTTCCCGACGTTCTAGCATGGGTATCCGCTAATGAAAAATCGAAAAACTGTAAGCATTAGAGGTGAATCAGTAATTAGAATCCTATTAACAGCTGTCTTGGTGTGGGATGTATCAGGCGCAGCGAAATACAGCAAAGCGTTTGGAAAAATGGCAGCAGAGCATTTTATTACTGCCGTCCTGCCAGAACACAGTCGTTCAACAATAGATCGATTTCTTGCTGCGGAAGAAAAGGAAGCCGAAAAATATACGATTACAACAGCCAAAGAGTTACAAGCAATTAAAAGAGCAGCCCAAGCTCAAGTCGATGCAGAATACAGCATGACCGAAAACGTTGGCATGGTAAAGTTCTTGGAATCATCGTTGGATTATGATGAGGCATCATCACTAAAACTGTGACGATAGAAACGAAAAGCAATTGATTCTATGGGCCCGGGGGGGAAGGTCAGTTTGTGCCACCTTATCGATCCACCGATTTAATAGCCATTTAGCGACGTAACTACGAGAAAGGAGAAGAAGAGGAGGAAGAAGAAATCGAGATCGACGAATCCATTTTTTTTTCTATCAACTATGACAGATACAACATGTTACTTCGAAATGATGTAGGCGACAACTAGAAACTATTACCATATATTGACGCTATTGTAGGCTATCGTTGATTATGCTACATCGCGGATCAACCGTACAGCTGGCCAGGTTATCAAAGCCTTTTTCCAATATGGAAAGGATAAGATGAAAACAATCAAGGAGGATGACTCTCGTAAGTCACAGAAACTTGGTGGCAGTGCGTGCTGAACAGGATCAATAGCTTCGGCATCACCCATGCATATTGCCAATATTATACCTCCAGAAGTTGCCGGACAAGGCGATCTGGTTATGCAGCCAGATCCGTCTGAACCTAACAGAAGACCGACGTTGCAGGAGACAATCCGTGGTTATATCATGCTGTTAAAGACCGACCAGGCTGGATTTATCAAAATGAAGGACGAGCGTGGTGCCAATCAGTATGCAGTAAACTTTAAAAAATTGCGTGAAAGCATGAAGCGAAGAGTGCTCGAAGGACTGGTGCGCGAAAAGTATGGCGTGGCAACGTGTCGTATTATGAGGATTTTGATCGAAAAAGGCAAATTGGATGAGTCACAGGTGCAAAAATTAGCCATGCTACCACCCAAAGATACACGAGAGAAATTGGGCTTATTGAATACAAAAGGCTTTGTTGAGATCCAGGTAAGATGAGATGAAACGACAATGATTTTCTGAAATCGGTTTACAGGAAGTACCTAAATCGGCCGACCGAGCACCAGGTCGATCTTTCCATTTGTGGTACGTTCCGCTGGAAAAAATCTATCAAGAACTCTTAGTAGATGCGTACCGTGCCATCGCCAATCTCCAACAACGCAAGAAAGAGGAGCTGAAAATCCGCAGCCGGCTGTTGGATAAATTGAATCGTGAGGATGTAAAGGAGAACATGGATCTGCTCGGAGAAGGAGACAAGGCAGAAATTGCTAGGATGGACGGCGTAGTTGAACGTATTGAAGTATCCAAGAAACGATTGGATGAGATGATTATGGTTCTTCGAGATTTTTAAAAATAGAAGTTATTATAAAAACACCACCGTTCATGGTTCCTTTTCACTGTAGCTACATACACTTTGGGTGTTAGGAAACGCTTTCCTTCAATGTCCTAGATAAACCACCCCACAATCCGTGGGTAACCTGTGTAACTTGCAATGCCTGTCTTTTTCATGTGTTGTTGGACAAAATGTGAAAAGATTTAACTTCGTCCGCTGTGAAAAAAAAAGATCCAAAACGCTTTTCCTCTCCTTTCAACATCATGATGAAGTGGGTACTTTCCTTTACCTGCATCTTATGGATTTTGTCCCTAGCTTCTGCTCAAGATCCTTCATTCGACACCTCAATAAATCGGTTTCCATTTACTGTTGTTACAAATGGTACATCGGGCAGGGCCACCTCTATGACGCATTGCTTATTCGTACTTTATAGACACGGCGAATCGTTTCTCAGTTGAATACCATAACTACTATAAAGTCGTGACCAACCACATACGCAATGAAAGATATGCGCTAGTATGCTGCAACCAGACGCTAAAGGATACCTCTGGATACCATGCTGTGGTGAATGTTCCTGTCAACCATGTATCAGTCGAAAACGTACCTGATGTCCTGCCTTTTCTGGAGGTAAAAAAGAGATTCAATGTTTACTTGTAGAACTAAAATCGAGGGGGATGAAAAAAAAATTAGCTACTTGGACTGCAGGATCATGTTACTTTTATTACGGATAAACAAAGTGTCACCTCACCATGCTACAATAACGTCACAGACGCTGCATCGCCAGATGTGAAAGTCATCTTTACAAACCAGTCCAGGACCGACGTTGGATCAGCCTACGTATCATTCTCAGCTGACGACGACTCTTTGGATCCACTTGAGGTAAATGAAGTAATGCAAGTACACGGTAGTTAAGGGGATGGACATAGAAAGCGAGCTGGCTCGTGTATCTTGGATTCTTCTTCGACAAGGAAAACATGGCCACTCTGGTCTTTAACAACATCATGAACAGTTACCTATGTCACAAGAATAACATGCTGCATGCACCCAACCAAACAAATATCGCTTGGACACGCTATGATTCTGGAACAAAGACGTGGTCCTTGCTTCGCAGTCGATACTACACCGAATTGACTGCTGACTCAGGTAAAGCGACAAAAAGAAAAAGCTAGACGTTGCTAAATGCTCTGCTGCGCGTTAGGTGTTGGAAAACTGCTTCAGCCCAATGCTGCCCAGTCGGCCGACTTCACCTCACTGCCCGAGTTCCATCTTCATATGAAGTTCGCCGATTACGTGATCGACCAAACCCCGCGCCAAACACTAGAAAGCAACCAGCCTTACCTAACTTGGCTCAATCTGGGCGGGTTTACCAATGACTTGAACAATTATGAAGAACCTTTTAAACAGAACAATCGAGTTTTCCGAACGGATGGGTTAACCAACTTGAATGGTTATTCAGGTAGGGCGTAAGGAACGAGCTTGACCGTCAGATGCTTATCTAAAGAGAAAAAAAAACAGACTGGCCCCAACGATCTCCAGCACGACCTGATCTTGCATTGCTGGATATCATCCATCTGATTTATCCAGAGTATAACAAAGATTATCAATTCACTTGGATATCGAACTTTGCTACCTCGGATATTTCTCGCCATCCTGAGCTAGCAACTTATCCGGTATGCAGCGATGTGCTTGGTGCTCTCAGGCAAGCCAGTTGTATTCCTGATGAGCGGTTCAAGGCTCCGGAAACAACAGAAAAGCTGTCGGAAGGCGGTAAGGCCGGAGTATCTGTCGGTGCAATTGTGTTCTTCGTGATTGTCGTCGGCATAGCCATCTTCCTGTTCCGCAGATACCGTCGCCGCACAAGACATCAGTTCTATCCAATGCCAAATTCAGAATCTTGGACGGAAATGAATCCTTCCAAGTTCTCTGAACGTACCTAATTCTTTACAACAGAACCTTAACTTTCATTTCTTTTAATTATTAAAAAACAATTATATCTATCTAGTTACTGGATGGCCTAGTTATCACCGATGAAGGTTCAAAAGGTCGTTTGTGTTCTTCTGGGATGCTTGCCTGGTACAGTACTAACCGAATGACCTCAGTGCACCAGACCGCATGTGAACGTAGTGCAACCCTCTCGGTTTCTGCACGCATTTACAGATGATAGTGCTTACTTTTGCATGCTTTTATGTGTATACCTATATATGTATAGATAGATAAATAAATCGCGGATATCCCCTTCGTCACGCCTTGAAGGAGATCTCAACCCCTTCGAAAGCAAAAACATGGTTGCAACGGTATTCAGTTATTTTCTCTTACAACACATGAACGGAGTTGATCCAATGTAAAGTTTAGAAAAAGATAGAACTTCCTTGTTCCTATAAATCCTACGATGAAAAGTTCAACTGCTTCAGAACAAACGCGTATGTTTCGGTACCGCTCAGTTAAGTTTGCAAATAGTTGTGTAGTAAAACATCTAAGAATCCACGTAAAGAGTATGTATGCACAGACATTATTGTTTTAACAGAAACGTACATCAATTTTTAATTGAATTTACCGTGCCCCTTGCATGAAGCGAGATTTCGAAAGGAAGGACTGACACTGCATTTTAACCTTTTTTATTTGCAAGTTTTCAAACTCCCGCTAGAATTATCCTGACTAGAGAATGCTATGATCACTACTACTTTCACTATTTCGTCCGTCCTCTTCTTGTTGTGCTCGTCGTTGTCGTCGTTCTTTTCGTCGGCCACTCTCTGTTCTCCGTAGTTCCTCGTCAGCAAAGAATTGAGCAGGTTCATCTGAAAAAATCACAGCCTTCTGATTTCTTACGCTGGAGGATGAACCTGAACTGCTGCTACTTCTGCTCCTCGTATTGCCACCGGAGCAAATGGTGGAACTACCATCGGCAGAGGTGGCTGATCCATTGGATAGCCATGAATGTCTGATATCTTTCATTTCATCTGGTAAAACGCCTCCAACTCCGAAACTGATGGATGAGGATGAGGATCGTATCCTTTGGTTATGGATGCCGGAGGCTGAAGGGGTATCTGTGGGTGACTGGGCTAAAAGAGAATGTCGCTTGGCGCGGTATTCGGAAGGTCGCATAGGCGGTTGCTGCTGCTGCTGTTGTGGTTGCTGTTGTGGTTGTTGCTGTGATTGTTGTTGCTGCTGCTGTTGTTGTTGATGATGATAATGATGTTCCTTACTCTGTTTAGCTGGGAGAGATCTTGAACGGCGCAGATTGCGTCGTTCTTCGTATCGCTGGCTGTGTGATAAAAGGTCCATCGTAGATGAACCTGAAGCAAGTAGAGGAGGTGGTGGTATGGTGACGTTTTCAAGAGAATCCAGACGCAGATATTCGTACTGGTTGGAGATACGTGTGTTCTTGTAGACTGTACAAAGAACAAACAGATAGCTTGCCCATAAAAAGGTCACTGCCATGTTCATGTTGATGTAGGTGGCCGGATCGTCAATATAGTATCGCACGTGTCGAAGCCAGCCAACGTTTGTACCCATGAATAAAATGCCGCAGGACATGGCCATGAGTGACGACAAAAGGCCAGAAACCATGGTGATCGAAGCGAAAATGGTTTTGTGTTTACATGGTGGAGCCGTCTGTCCTGTCAGTTGTCGGTAGGCCGATTGATGATGGTACTGCTGATTCCCTGTTCCTTGAACTTCCCCCTCCGCCTCCTCTTCCTCCTCTTCCTCTCCATCTTGCTCCTCATCATGGTGCGAAGACCGATAACAAATAAGTCGTGGCAGATTTTCCGTCGGTGACTTACGGAAGACGATCTGAACCACACGAGCGATGGCACCAATCACCATCATATAACCCAACACACTGTGCACTTGCGACACATATGGATCATCATGTGTACGACCTGCAATAATGGCTAACAAAAGAAATTTCTTTGTTAAACATCTTATTTTATTGTATTCTCTATTACCTCGTCCGGTCAAGCAGATAATCACTGCGTTGACGATGTTTCGTTCTCTCATTGCAGGCATCCACGTTTGCATGCTAATAGAAATAGAAAATGCCCCACCTGTAAACCATAAGAGTCCCAGATTTAATGCACGCCAGTCGGATCCCAAGATAGGTATATCTGACACAAAAAGAAATTTAGCTTCCCTGCGCATTGAACTTTTTTTTTTGTTTTCCTTTTTCATTACCCGACATCAACAGACTCACTAGTCCCCAGAATGTCAATATTAAGCCTTCGTAGTATTCTGGAGTAGAGGTCTTTGGTAACTTTAAAATTCCCAGAAGGTGTGTAATCATCAGTGTGCCAAAAATAAGAAAACCGCTTCCCATAATGATCGGGAGAAGCGTTTGAACGTAGCCGTCAAAACTCTCGGAGAACGACAGAACAGCCAGGACCAAGTAGCTATAGGCTACTAACAGCCCCAACCATGCTAACACGAGATGCAGGTTTGACGGAATATGTGTGAACCATTTTGGAAATGGTAATCGTTTTGCTACATCGGTCTTGGAAAGGCCCAGGAGTGCTTGGGCAAGGACCAAAAGTAATAACAGATGGCCAGTAACAAGTAATAAAACGTTTGGCTTCGAGGCATCGCGTGGAGTCATCCACCCGGTGGTGAATGCAACCATGGCAAAAACTAGACCTGTTGCCAGGGTAATGTAGTGAGATGTTCGACGTCGACGTACGCCCTGGATTAGCGCAAATGGGTAGCAGCCGAGGAAGGCAATAGCCATGGAAGTTACGTGAATGATGACGGTCGTTTGTCGAAATGGGGCATGGACAGAAAAAGGTTGTGCGGACAAAGAGCCCATGATAGGAAGGAGATTTGAGAGGGGTTTTTTTGCGGTTTACCGCATCCGCTGGGAAGAAAATGTAGCAAAAAAAAATCACAGCACCATTTTCTTCCTCATGAGGAAACTTGGGAAATTAAACACACAACAAAATGGGCATCTGTCCATGTGTATAGCATTATTTCTTGTTCTTTGTTCTTTTTTTCTCTATTTTTCTCTCTTGTTTATCGTTTATTTTAACCAATGATGAGTTTATCGTCCTGGAAAGAGTATTCTATGTTTTGCGTTTCTCTCATTGTTAGTATCAACTCTATTTGCAAAATAACAATAAATCAACATACCAGGAATTTCGAGATTGAGGGGTGCAGGTCCCTTTCGGATGCGGCCCGAAATGTCATAATGGGAACCGTGACATGGGCAGTACCATCCACCGTAGTCACCAGCCTCACCAATGGGCACACAACCCCTATGCCACAAAAACAACAGTCAGCGACAACACACGGTCGGAATAGCCAGCACTTACAAGTGAGTACAGACACCCAACATGACAAGCCATTCGGGCTTCTTGGCACGTTCAACATCCTGTTGAGGATCACGAAGCTCAGAAAGGTTTACGTTGTTGGCCTCAGCAATTTCATCAGCAGTACGGTGACGGATGAACACAGGCTTGCCTCTCCACTTGATAGTGACGTTCTTGCCCTCGGGGATCGAGGCAAGCTCGACTTCGGCCTTGGCCAAAGCCAACACATCAGCAGAAGCTGACATGTTTGCCAAAAAGTCACTCACAGTGGCCTGAGCACCGGCAGCACTGATCAAACCGGTGGTACCAACCATCATGTAGGCAAATGCACGGCTGGTCTCACCACCAGTGTTGTTCTTTTTGTACTTTGAGAAGTCAGGCACGGACGTCGTGTGGTTCAACCGCTTCTGGAAACCGTTGATAGGCGTCACTAGTATTTTACGTCGTGAATAACAGAGTTTTCTAGTTGGCCTTGGTGTTAGTAGATCATTCGCTTACCATTGACCGCGGAGCGGCTGACCAAACCACCAGCAGAGCGTTGGGCGGTGGTTGCGCCAAACAAAGAGGGTTTCGACGAAGTTTCGTGGTGATGTTCATCCTCGGAAGAGCTGGAAGAGACATGGAATACCTGTCTCAAAGCGGTACCAGATGCAGGAACATTGGTGTAAGAACGGTTGGCGAGAGAACGCGCAAATGTACGCGACAAGGAAGCCATCGAGCGAGAGAGAGGGGGGTTAAATAAGGGAAGACAAAAGCAACTGGGTTTCGCTATCACACCCCCAGGATGCTGTTTTTCCAGTTACGTCAGCAAAACAGCCGTAAAATTTTTAATTTTTTTTCTTGGAAAACGTTGTATCTACTGTTATCATCTGTAAAGCGAATCCTAGCCGTAACAAGGAGGCTAGATAGCGGTTCCCTACTAAGCTACAAATGGATATATGGAAGCTAGTTTTAGCCGGGGCCCGCAATTTTTCTATTGTAGTGCTGGCTAGGCGAGGTTGCGAGTTTCGAGTAGCCCTGCTCTCTTCAGTGCTGTAAATTTAAATGATTAACACATACAAAAAGGTGCCCATCATTGGGAGAGAAAGACTGAGGATTATGGACACACCATTGTCAGAAATCAATGTCATTAAATTTCAGCGCTTTTTAGAAAAGGTGAATAATCCGTAAATTGACCATCCGGCTTAATACAGTTCCAACGCTTAGAATCCTTACCAAACAGGAGAGATCCTGACTCAGAACAAAAAGATAGTTTGATGTTTTATTTTTGAAAGACAATGATATGCATAGTTCGAATGAGAGCGTACAGTTCAGTATTTGACATACTAGGCACTGTGTTATTTAGTTGTACGTCTAAACGACATTCAATTGAGCTCCTCACACTATCTACAGATTCTAACAGATTAACTCTGGCATCTAAATGCAGATAATAATAATCCATGAAAACCCTCCGTCATTATATTCAGGTACCGCTGGCATCATTATCTATTGTGATTAGTGCGACCAAGACAATTACGATCTATTCTAGACATACGATATTATCAAAGAGAGTGCTCAAATCAGACCACTAAAGATTGACACTTGAATTCATACTCAGAAAGGAAACTGTCAGTTAAAATCATCTGGTGATTTATTATCGAGAACAGAGATCTGGCTGTAGCACCCGTCCAGCAGCATTCAGTAAAATAAGATAACTAGAAACAATTGGAAGACATCAATTTTTTTTTTTGAATTAATCTCTGAAAAGGGCCACGAAGTATTCCATTCGTCTTCTCTTTCACTAATTCCGCATAAGAAATTAACTTATAATTTTGGGAATTGGCTACGGTCACCTTCAACTGCACCACTGTGCCAACGGACGGCACACATTTGAATGGGGTAACAACATGAATATTCTCGGTGTTCCTGACATGATTTAAGGATGGCCTATAACCTGATTCTTCCTGCTGTGCATCCATGAAATCAAACATAATTCCCGACTTTGTGCTTTATGTTGATCCATTTTCAATCGTCAACTATGGGTTACTATTTGTCGAAGTAAAGAAGAAGGACAATTATGCCAACGGTCACCTAGACACTGATGTCGTCAAACCAGCAAGAGGATGAAATCGCCGTAAGCAAGCTGATTTTGAAGAACGGGGAATATCCAGAGGTGGTTGGGCTGTTGATAGAAGGTAATATAATTCTTTCAGCATCACTACTGTACGCTGTCATACTCACATGGTAGGTTGGATGGAGATACAGCTACGGCATACAAGATGGATTTACAGTATAACGGCCACTACCTTATGGTTGCGCCAAGCGAAGTTTCATTTCATCCGAGTGAATGTTGGTGATATCTTGCTAGTGCCAACCATACTGGAAAAATTAAAACAACTGCAGGTATGCTATCATTATTGATTGATTGACACCATGATTTACTTATGATGCTTCAAAGATGATTGTGGCCAGAACTATGGAAACAATTTACGAAGCCATTGATCTGCAACAGCAAGAGACATCGGTCAATATGGCCGCGAATATTTGAGTGCCGTATGGAAGTTCTCTTGCGGCGAAAATAAATACATGTAATTGAGAGATAAGGCAATCACCATCATTCAGTGTCTGAAGAAGTAGACATACATAATCCAACCGATGGAGAATTCTCCATATCCGGTGTGCTTGTAGTAAGAACTACACAAAGCTTTCATCTTCACGTTTCTACTTTGGAAAAGACATTAACCTTCCACAATAATTATTTCTTTTTTCTAAAACACACCTACATGTTTACACAAAAGAAAATCATAGCACCAATATGCACATCTATATGTTTAATACATATCATCTATGTCGCGAAGAATCAGGTCCTTCCCATTACTTATAAACTGCAATTACACAAGTAAAACAAGGAGCGAAGTTCTTGTGTGATGCGTACTGGATACTCGAGCGGTACAAAGTCAGACAGTTCCATGCTTATCTTCGCCAAGTTAGATCGTACAGTAATGCCAAGGAAATTATCTTGGCGCGAACGAGCACTCTCTGCGCGAATTTTTCAAATATTACCATTCTTGTTATTTAAAACTTAATCATATAAAATGTATTTACGCTGTACAATACAAAGTGCAAGGGGATATAACAAGCAGATTCAAAGCATTGTGAATTATATGCAATTGTCTGAACGAAGTTGTTAGGACTCTTTCTCTAATGTCGTTCGTGTCTCAACGCCACAGCTAACCGCTTTGTTACACCAAGATCCTAAACGTACTGATCTGACAAAAAAAAATCCTGGTAGAGTTTTACTTTATTCGAATAACAAGTTTCCCTGTTACTGAACGACCGGCACTTTCGTTTCCGGACATGTATGAATGATCCCAGGCCGTTGGAAAGGCGGGGGCCGAGTATTGCTGTTTTCTGCCATGTATTTAAAGATTGCCAATATGTTTTTGGCGCCGAGGACGTCTCGATTCCAAGTCGTTGCGCAACAATTACATCTTAAAACGGCATGTAATGATGCACCTGAATGACCTTGGGAATCTGATCGTTCGTTCTGTTTTTTTAACTCTCGCTTTTGGCAGATGGGACATATCTGAGATGTGAGGTACTCGTCTGTCATGATAACTCTTGCGGGAATCTGAGTGAAGTGCACCTTGATGAGAAAAATATCATCCTTCTGTTGTCAGATATACCTTCCGTTGCTTGCAGAGTTCGTAAAGACGGTTCCTCACAGTCCGTGCCGAAGCCGGAAGTTTTCCACGCATTGAGGATGATAAGCCTCCGCTACCGAACGCGATAATCACAGGGCATTCCGCCTCTCCTTCTTCATCTGCACTATTCTTTTGTCTCCATTTTTCTTTCTTTTTTGACTTTTTGAGTGGCTCCTTGTGTTTGGTGGCCCCAGATGAATATTTCTTACTACCAGTAAGAAGACGCTTCGCGATCTCTGTCACTCCTTTTTGCTTTTGGATATAAGTTTTCAATTTCAGCTTGCTAAATCTAATGAACTTATTATTAAAAGTATAAAGAGATCTCTTACCTGTTGTCCATATCATAGAAACTTGTAATTTGCTGATAATGCTGAAATCGATATTTAGTAGATGCAACGATGTTGGCAAGATCAGCCGACTTGATGCTGGGGATTTTATCGATGATTTTTTTTTTGTTCTCTATATCAGCCTTTGTGTATTCATTGCGCTTCCGAGTTGCGTAGTTGTAGCCGCAAATGTCGTAATACTCTGCTGTGCTTGTTTTTCGTATTCGGTGCCTCTCCTCGCCACACCCATCTACAGCGACAAACGTATCCGTCGTTCCAGGGTCTACTCCCCAGATAACAGCGTCTTGTGCCATGTTTTTCAAATCTTGGGCAGTCAGCGGTTTATCCGATGCTTTTCGTTTTGGACGTTTGAAGAAAAACTCAACATCCACGCCGTCTGTCCTGATTTTGTCCCTAAAAGGAATAGTTGATCAAACCTGAAAATACTCCTTACACATACGCACCAGAATACTGATTTTTCTGTTTCTAGACTTTCAATTGTTGTATATCCTATCTTCCTCATTTCAAACAAATCGAAATAAATTTTCCTTGCATCCGATGCGGTTGGTACCGTTTTCTCATGCGCTATGTCTGCAGCCGTCAGCAACTTTCCCAAAGCTTGAAAATCGATTGTTATATGTCGACACTGAAAGCTGTATACAGGT
>JNEV01001610.1:0-31194 GCA_000697495.1 Saksenaea oblongispora B3353 | reverse complement strand
TTCCCACCTTCCAGTCATGGTTATACAAAAGGCGGCTATGGTGGATTTACCTCGCCGCCGCCATATCACTATGCAAATACAAGAAGTAGGAGCGCTGCAATGTACGAGCGTCATAACTAAATCTCCTTGACTATAGATACATACACAAACTACAACCCTACCTATGGTGGAGGTTACAGCCCTGCTAGCAGATCTGGATGGGTTGGTTCTTATAATCCTGGACTGCTGTACTGGGCTATTGTACCAGCTGGAGCCTATGCTGGCTATCATAGCATGTACCATCGTTACAACAGTAATACTGGTGCATACTATGCTCCAGTGTTAGCGAGCCAAGGATCTGGCACATCCCACATTATGATAAACGGAACAGAGTACACCAGCGACGAGGACAACTACCACTATACCTTCAGCATCTCCACTAATAATGTCTACCCGATGGTGGAGCATGCCTACTTTGCATCGTCTGATCTGAACGCCCATCCTGCTGATTTCCTGTATCGCTTGACCATGTCGCATGTGGTAGAATTTGACGACATTAACCAAAATGGATTCTTTGATTCAACTCAGGATCGTGTTATTGCTGTGACCTCCCTTAAGAACGCAGCCTGGCAACCACTTGTACTGAATAATAAGACCGTTCCGACCAATACATCACAATCCTATCTTGAGACCACCACATCTGCAACTCTGATCTATAATAATACCGGAGCAAGCGTACCCAACAATGTTTTCGGTGTTCAGTTAACATGGCGCGCAAGCAACATTCAGCTGAACAACACAGCACCTATCCATATACAACCTAACTCGCTCGAATATGACATTGCACTGAATGGATATCCAATCACATCTCTCAACTCGCGCATCGCAATTGTACAGACACTCACGACTCTTCCTAATACCGGTATACTTTTCGATGTTGACGTTACTACGCCTCTTACTGCTGCGAACCAAATCAAGACAAATGAAACATTTGGAATTTCAGTTGGAAACTATTCCGAGGGAAGACTTGAGTATCAAACAGTAGTTAATACCAGCGACGTTGGTCAAGCACCAAACATATGGACAAGTCTCACATCGTCACAGATCAATTCGGAATCACCCAGTGCACCAGATGATTGGTTCTGGGGAAATACTACAGTGAACGACAGAAAGTCAAAGTCAATCTTTGTCTCAATTCCTTTTACTGCAACACCAGTTAACAACAGCACAGGAACAAAGGTCAACGCTCAAATGTCTGGATTCGGTTTTTTGAACACAGACGTATTGAATGCCGCAGCTAGTTCCGCATCTCGTGGTTCGACTGACTCATTTCTTTTGATCGCTATACTTAGTGTGCTGATACTAGTGTTAATGTAATAGCTTAATAGATACTAGATTTTGCTTTGACTAATAGATATATATTATGACTTTATAGAGTGAAAGATAAACGAAAAAAGTCGCCAGAATTGCCTGTATATCACCACCAATCAGATCCGAATTCCAAAACGGGGACAGCTCAGCCCTCCACTACCTACGGAACATGAGGCCGGCTGAAAAATACTTCTTTGCAAACGTTTGGTTCTCTTCTCATTTATTAATCCTGTCGATTAATTATAGCAGCAGGAAGTAATATTGACATGAATTAATAGAACAAACGTAGATTACCTATCTTTCTCTGTATCTTCACAGATAGTTGAGCTTTCTCAAAATCCATTTTGGGACAAGTTTCCAAAATCCGATAGAGACGTCTAAGTTTCCATATTGGCACATTCAGGAGAAGTGTGTTGAGACACTTCGTTACTCAATTTCTTTTTCTTTTATCAAATGAGCCAAACCCAATACCGTTTCGTGAATCAGTTCTGCAGAAATAGTACTAGTATTTCGACTGATAACCAGCTGATGGATGTCGATGATGACTTCCGCTTACAGCGACTGGCAATCCATGTCGAACTATCACAAACACCATGTTCCTGAAGCCTGAAGCACCACATTAGATGCGGAAAAACGGTAGATAAAGCAGAAACAAACACTATGGATTCCGCTGGCCCACCTAAAGCTGTGTCCCAAAGGGCAAGTATACAGACGACCAGCTGGAAAAGTTGTTCCATCTGATTACATCATGCGGATACAATCCAGGCCAAGCAGAGAAGGAAGCTAGTATTACTTGCAGCTCCGCCTATCGTTTTGCAGCGCAGTATGAAGCTGATGAACAAAAGGCACTGCCTCAGAAGAGAATGGCTTCGCAAGCCAGGCCTCTACCTACGCTGAAGAAAGATCACACCCGATATATCAAATACATGGATGAGAACCCAACCTCATTTCTGGATCAGACAATGGAGCCTTTATGCGCCGAGTTTGATGGCCTCAATATCTCTAAGACAGCACCGTGGAATCACCTCACAAATGAATGCGCTATCTCATTCAAAAGGGCAGAAAAACGCCGTGTGAGGCGGTGTAGTGAGGAGGTCAACGGAACGAGGAAGAACTGGGAAATCCAGTAGGAGCAAAGCTACATGGACTACTTCAAAAACTGCGTTTTTATTGATGAGGCTGGTTTCCGCTTGCATATGGCGCACAATAAGGCATGGTCGCGCAAATGCAAACCTGCCGTAGTTAAGTTTTCTACGGCTATAGGGCGCTCGATCACGGCTCTTGGGGTAATCGCTGCTGTTGGAGTCATCGATGTCGTGATGAGGATGCCTACAGCCTCTCTAATAAAAGGAAATTGGCTGGAGTCAAGAGAAAGGTGGTAAAGGCGGTACCTGATCGGACCATTACACGAAGGGATCTTATATTGTCATGGATAATGCACCTATTCATACCCCAAAATAGATCGAAGAGTTAGCTATGGGTCGAGGGTACATATGTCTCTACCTAACCCCATACTCACCATTTCTAAAAGCCAATCGAGGAATTTTGGGCAAACGTGAAGTACAGTATCAAGCGCACGCAGTTATTTGAAAGAGACCAACTTGGGCCAAGGATCTCAAGCACAGCCCGTGAAGTTACTTTAGAAGACCTTCGAGACTGGACAAGACATTCGGTTTCCTTTTATTCTCGTTGCCAGGATAAGGATACAAGTCTTTGACATTAAATAGTAATGAGACTGGAGTTCTCTCAAAATACTCTTACGAGTGTCCTAACAACATCATCAATATCCTGCGTCCCAAATCAAAATTTAACATGTCTCAATATGGAAAGACAGAAGTTGTCAAGTTGCTTTCTTTACTCTTTTGTCATCTACCGCAAACTAGCTTTATACCTCGCCCGTAAGCAGTCATTAGTTTTGATATGATTTCTGATATAAAAGCATTCAAAAAAATCTACAAACAGATATCTTCAAGTGGAGGACTTCCGTAAAACAATCTGATGTCAAAGTACCATAATCAAGTCAAAAGCAGAATGCTTTTTTTTTTTCGCCCGCCACGTGGCAGAAGATCAAGGTTTTCAAGGAAGACAAGCAATTTTCTTAGAGCAATTTGAAAGGAATGTATCTCTCATTATACGAAGATGCAGTTCATTAACTGCAGCTATTTAGGATTCTTTTACACCACTGCGGAGGATATCCTGCTAATATACGAACACATACTTTGTGGGAACCTCCGTATGCGGTTTTTGGTAAGCAGTTATTTTTATGAATAACGAGTGCCTAATTTCATTATATAGACCTCAAAGACCTGAGCAGCGACGCTTCGGAGCCGACAGCAAAGGCAAACCCAACCCTTAGGCCATCAGGCGCAAAAAACTGGTTAGGACTATCTGGAAATCACTCATAGAGTGGTACGGCGGTTAAAGAGCCGTCATCCTAGCCTCTTTGTTCGGCCCACTGTTTGTTGATTCCTCTGTTTATTGTTCGGAGGGCCGCACTGATACTCTCTGCAAAATTCCCGGAGGGTGGTGTGTCAGGTAATGCATCCCCATCTACTGATTTTTTGCTGACATCATTTTGATACAAAATTAGCAAACGGTGCTAGTGAATGACAGATTGAGATATCAAGGAAACCAAAAGCCTGACCATTTGAAGGCATCCATGATTTAATTTATAGTAAAAATACATGTCCATTCCCTGTTCTGTTAAAGTGGAATAATTAAAACATTATCTTTCCAGTCGGTAAAGGATAGTAAGCTATGAATGTTGTTCAGCCCAAAGTCGACAGATGATGAGTATTTTTTCTTTTTTCTATTTCCGTATTCCATAGATGTACATGGCAACTCTAAAACAGTGCTAAGCCTTGACAAGAACATCTATAACGATCTATGACAAATTTGTCAGCAAATAAAAACTGAAACACGCCAACATAGTACATTGTATCCTACGAACCTTACTACTTTACATACACACACGCAGGATACTCGTCATTGCATGAGCAATTTTTGTCAAGTATATAGAGTTCATCACCAAATCTACTCGCACACAATGGCTATAAGCATTCCAGCATTGTGATAGGTAGATTTTATATTGACTAGATGAAACTAACGAGAGTTGCGAAGACAAGCCATAGACAGTACCTTCGACCGTATCACATGCTCGCTAACTTCTGAAAAGAACATGCTATTATGCAACCGTTTGTGTCTCAGGCTATCCTGCATTTTTGTTTGATCAGGTGGGAATAATAATGACACGTTACACGATAATGCTACCCACAAACGTATGAACCATAAAACTGAATAACGAATGCAAGCATAACGTACAGGTTAGATAAAGTTTGTTTTTGTGCATTAGCTATCTGATCTGGTGGTCCCCGCCACTTCACAATAGCATCCAGATCGGTGTCAGCTTATCATATACATTATTGATCGGTTGCATCATCATTTACTAAACCTAGTATTTTTGCACAATGCAAGTGAAACAGTCGTCCATGACGCTCACGGACAAATATACTGTCTCCAAAGTACTGGTGACATTTTCGACATCGAGATTTGGCGTCAATATAAACTGCTCCTATCTCCTTGTAAACCAGGATCAACTCGCTACCAACCTAAAGAACATAGACTATTATGCATGATCCTGACAAAAATAGATTTTCTTACCATGAGGTTCTCTCCACGGCTCATGCCGAGAACAACCTGGCTTTCTTGATAGTCATGCAATGATCGTCGCAAGGAACCGGCCAAAAAGTGTTGAAGTGTTTCAACAGGCCAGTCGTCTGGTACCATACTCAACACCTAAGGTACACGTTTGCATTAGCACAATACTACTTCTTCATGTATGCTATCTCACCTCGATAGTGTTCAAATAGATGCCTTGAGTGTTCAGCAAATGCATCGTCTTCTCAAACATTATATCCCTAAAAGCGAGATATTCAACGACAGTGACTCACTAAGCGTAGGCTTACCTATCTTTCATTGCTAAGTACGTTTTAAATAGCATAGAAAACAATAGACGTCTCTCGGTCTCTTGCTCTGGCTCTGGTTCTGCTATTGGATCCAAGATCTTTTTTATCTTCTCCTTCTGTTTTAATGATGAAGACCTCGCAGGTGGTATCAGTTGATGGGTTCGAACCTCTGGTATAATGCCAGTACTTTGTCCATTTGTTACGCAGTACGTTTCAGCTCCAACGAAGTCTCTCAATTCATGAATTAAGATCTGCAACGCCTCCTCGTGCATGCCCATCTTTTCAAAATCAGTGACTAGCCACACATGTCGTTTTCACTTACCCTTCCATAAACAATAGTTAATTCAATATTCAATGGTCCAGTCTTTGTTAATGCGTCACGCAGTTCTTCGGCTGAATAGAGTTGTGATTGCCGGAGCATTCGTATTAGAGCCAATCGCTGTTTTACTAATGGTATGTCATTATGTTGTGCAAGGTAGGCTACAAAGGTCCCTTCGGTAGGCCTTCTGTTTCCACCATCCGACAGCCCCGCTGACTCTTTGTAATTTTTCACTGCGCCAAGATTTAGAATACAGGCTACCATTGAGATATTAAAATTTACCTAATTCATCCATTTGGGGCATCTGTCCATTTTCCAATTCGCGCTGAACGTCGTGGACATAGCTTTGTGCTAAGCGCGTGTGATATTCTGCACGGTCGCTCTTTTGTACTAGCACTAGATATTCTAGATATGTTCGTACTGGCTCGTTCCCATACTGCTGCAGCTTTCCCAGAATATGATCCGTATCCATATCTGATATGCGGGGCGAACGGATAAAAACTTCCACACCGTCAGCTGGACTTTGGTCTGTTAGCCACCACGTGTAATGCATTATAGCTGGTAAGGGTAGTTCTTCAAGACTGATATCTCGTAAAAGTAGTTGTTTGATACGAGTTAATCCATCTTTAAATTTAGGATCAGGAAGTTCCTCCGAATATATTCTATAAAAATATTAACCATACACCCGCCAGTGTGGATATTCCCTTACCTTGTCCATATATCTAATACCTTTTCATACATATTCTTCGATTCAAAGAACATCGATAAAGCATAATATCTCTATGCAAACGGATAAAGACACAGCTACCCAAAGACACTAGTATTTACTTTGGCTTCTAGAAGCGACTTTTCGCAGTCTTCAGGGCAACAGTCATTGGTTTTCTTCAGAAAATGGTAGATCGATTGCTCTTCGTCATGAGCTATGTACAAGTGAAGTAATGCTGTATCGATTGCCTAATAAGAACTCCTTTTCAGTTCACGACGGCCATGGGCTAAAAGACGCACCTTGCATACGGTATCTCCTTTTCCCAGTCTATCGCGGTACTTCTTGCGTTCTCCCAAAAGATATTCTTGAACAGCGATTCTTGCATTGTTGAGCATTTCACGGCGTAACTCTATCGCAGGGCCTGACTTTTCGATATCTTCCTCATTATATGGGCCGCAGTTGCTCTCTATATTGCTAGCCACTTTGTTTGATCGTCAGGTTGTAAGGTCTTCATCCTCTTTTGCACTTTACCAATATCCTCTATACTCCCCAATCGGTCGATAAGGTCCCGTACCCCGTCAAATACAAGAACCGGCGGTAAATCATGTAATAGACTTTGTGGCATTAGATTTCCAAAAAGCTGGATGACTATTCGCGGATCCAATCCACCTTTCGACAATAACGAGAAGGCATCATCAAAAACCGTTTCTTTGAGAAACAATAATCCACATTTTTGATAGGTGTAATCTATCTCGTTTCTCTATTTCTGCATTGAGATGATCCTTTCGAAATCCATATATTCCTACCAGTCTCTCCGCATAAACGTGGGTTTCAGATGACATCGTGTTTCTGGCTTGATCTGCCATCTCCATCGCATCCTCTACATGACCTGCTTCTAATAGTTCGTCTACTTTGGCGACAAGCGGTGTGACAATCTGCGCCATGACTGAATCTTTCCCATAAATCAAAATTCTTCCTGGCACGGTCGAAAAACGCGAAGCTTCTCTTTGGAGTTTGGATTGTAGGTTGTCGTCCATTAACTCTGCGTCTGGCCATGTGCGCCTTCTCAAGCATTTGGACAGAACCTCCATCCATACCTTTATCCCATGGCCAAATGATATACTTCGCGCTTCGAATGCTGGATCAAGCTGAATCACTTGCAAGCTTGTTTGATCCAAAATATTGTGAATTACAACCGTATTATTCCGCAATAGTGCTGATATATACGGAAACTCAACACATAATGCTTTAGGAAAGCTTGGCCACTGGATCGTTCCACGTGTCGCTTCAGTTTCCGAATTTGTAAACACACCTATCGTTGCTTGTATTGCCGGTCGATGTAAGGCATAATAGAACACAACATAGAAGTATTAGACTTTTTTTTTCTTGATATAAAAGGATATGATCATTTACGCTGCCCGTCACAAGTAAAAACTCCCCTTCCCGAACTACTGCTAGGACGGGCTTAGGAACTGGTGGAGTATTAGGAGATGTTGGTATCTGAGGAACGGGAATCATAGGTCTCGGGTGTACAACCTGTATGTCAAATAGTTTATACTCTTGCTGATCAGCAAGGCAAAGTGTCATCCCGTGCCTCGCCAACATGATAGCACCATCAGGAACCATGATTTCCTGCGCAAATGTGAGTGAGGGATCCATACCCTATACTTATACCTTTTTCATTTGCATCAATTCGCCAATTTTGTATATTTGTATCGACCTTCTCTTGACCACACATAGTTCCACAGTTCCATCTTCGCCTATCCTTCCTTCCTCTGCGACGTCATGTGCAATACAAGAAACTCCCTTGATTGGTGCAATTAGTGAGACCGGAATAGGATCAAGAAAGGGCAGCGAGTGCAATGTCAGGGTAGAGTCTGCTCAATCAAAAAGTTTAAATCTCCATGGTTTCTATCCCCTGAATAACATTACCACATAAGACCACTGCTTTTGAAACTTGAGCCAGTACAAGTATGCGCTCAACGGACTTTCTGCCGACACCCAGATTGATCTTGTTCTCAAACCTGGCTGTATATGGAAGGTTGTCAAGCTGATACTATCTGTTAGCTGCGTGGATAGATGTATCTTATAGGTTTTACTTGGTCGGTTTTTTCGCTGTCCTCAAGAACAAAGTGCATAATGTGACCATCCGAAGTGCCAAGATATAAGTGTGAATCTATAAGAATGGTTGGAGCGAAAAGTTTACGCAGAGTATCAAGCTTAAGTTACCCCAAGCTTCCACGGCATCAACTGTAAATCGCACGGAAGGATCAGCTGTACCGGTAGATCCTGTTAACAACCGTAATGGGCTCGATGCAAGAGGCTGAGCATCGGTGGTAGGAGAGACGGCTCGTCGTGAAAAGAAGGATGTCGAAGCGGGAGGTGAGGCATTGGTATGGGGCGATCCAGCTGCATTGGTATGACTAGTTGAGGTTGCTATAGAGGCTGCTTCTATACTAGCAGACGATAGGATGGTCTGTAAAGTATATGGTGTATAAGGCATACTCCTGCGCGCTGAGTTTTCTCCTATGGGATCTTCCGTTGCGTGAAAAAGCTGCTGTTCAACGCTGGCGAATAGGACTGGTTTGCACCGACCGGGGAATCTCCGCCACGAGACAAACGGTCAACTGTTGACAACAGCCTCTTATGTTTTTCGGACATATGAAAATGATCCTTATTATATAAGACGAAATCTGTTTAATGCCTATTATGATTGCGTTTCATCTGATGTCTAAATGGCTGAGAAAACAGAATACTGTGAACAAGCACGAATGGGTGCATGCGTTATGTTGCTGAATGTTGATGTAATAGAAGATGCCATTAATATCACAGAGATGAGATATATTAGAAGAAAACCTGAATAGTTGTATGTACGATATCCCACAGCAAGCAGAGCAGTTTTTTGACTTAGTCATCGAAGAAAGAAAAGCCTTAATATCTAGTAAACTTTTGCGCTGCTCGTATTGGATACTACGTGTAACAGATATAAAGCAAAGTGTTTTAGAAAGCCTTGTCTTTGGTACTATTATTAATTTAAACAATGGCCGTTCTCGCTTCTTTCAGATTACGTTGAGCAAGATTCGGATTTATCATGGAGAATATCAAAAAGAGCGTTTACGGAGTGTCCTAAGACTTACACCTTGAGCTCGACGTTACATATATCAGAAGTTTTGAGCGGTATAGCGAGATACGTAGGAAGTTAGTCATTGGGTGCTGTAAGAATGAGCGAGTAAAGACAAACACTCCCGAGACTATGTTCCAACAGTCAGCATTTTCAATTATTCCGGATGACGCGGAGAAGCAGACAGTGAATTTTTGCGGCTTCAAAAAGACAGCAGACACATTAATCGTCGTTATCATATTCTGGGAATGGATCGAGTGAGTAAAAAACAAATAAAAAGTTGGATATTGAATGGTGCTAAAGATTTTCTTGAAAGTTGCCAAATGTTCAGCTATGCGATCATCGTTGATGGATATTCACCGTGCGATATTAAGAAGGTAGCAATTTCTAGGAAGTAAAGCCTGCAACTTTCTGCAATTCAAAGAATATATTTCCTATGGCTTTTGCGTAGGGGCGCACTATTTGCTTTCTCACAATCTGACAAAGCAAAGCTGCGATGTTGTAATTATCAAGGAAGCAGCGCACTGGTGAAGGGTGCAAAATGCTTTAGCAAAACAGTCCTCAGACTTGTCAACAGTCTAACATAAGTTTAGTAAGGGAACCTCAACGAATGTGTTTTGAGGTAGATGTCTTCAACTGTAGCTGTTGACTGTATCACTGTTATGAATCATTGTTTTCCGTCCTAGCGTATTTAGAGATTCACAGGAAGCATACTGACTTTTATCGAGTTAGTATCATTTTTGAAAAAAAAAAAAAGCCATCCTCTGCATTGCTAGAGAACCAAGTAGAGTGTTAAGTATGCTATATTTAGTCTTCGTACTACTGGCTAGTGCCAGCCCGTTTCATTTTATATGCGAGCTTGGTTTTTGAAAGCGCCCAAACGTATTACATGCAGCGCCAATGTTGCCACAAAACACAGCATCATGCTGCTGCATGATTATACAAGGGCAGAAGGAAAAGGCAGCATGTACTTCCAAAAGGGTTGCAACCTCCTGGTGATGGTCTTAATTTAATCATGAAGAAAATATCATTGTTAAACAAAGCCATTTCTCAATATTTATATTATGTGCATGCTCTGATATTGTAGTTTTGATGTATAAGGTTTAACGTACATGAATCCTTTACTTCTAAAAAAAAAAAGTGCATTGGACATGCTATGAGGAATGTCTAAAAATATGTTATCAGTAGACAGAGTGTTTCTTGCAAAGTAACTGAATATATCATTCATCTGCATCAGATCTTTGGTCAATATACACATGGGCACTTAATAGCACCTGCATATCAATATAACGGACCGACTGATCGACAGAGCGACCTATTGTTCAATCGTAGCAACCAATCAATAACTCCGCGTTTAAAGAAAGGATAAATGTCAAAACAAAACTTATTTTTTTTGACAAAAAGGAGTTAAAGATCAATCAATGGTTAGATAAAAAGCGAAGACAAATGTAAACGTGATATACAACCAGGTTACAGGCTTGCTAAACCAACCAAAAGTTGGATATGAATAATATGATAGACTGCCTTTAAAAGCAATGTAGAACCTGCATTGGCGATTTATGTGAACCGTGGCCGCCAGAGCCATAATGCAACTGTTTTTCAGCTATTATCTGTGCACTTACTTGCAACTAAAATGTGAATAGTTATACATACATAAAAGAAATCTTTCTTAATTGGAGCAATGTAATTCCAAAGTCTATAATTGTTTGTATCAGTAACTCTCATGGTTGAGCCAGCGGTGTTTGTAGTATACTTTAATAACTAGCAAAAAATCCATACATATGGATAAATTTTCGCATTTAGTCGTCAGTGCTCTACTCCTTTTTTTTTTTTTTTTTTGCCTCGTCATTGTCCAAGTGTCACAGCTACATAGAATATGTGCTTCGCTAATGAAATTTTATTAACCTCACGTTAAATTGAGGTGTTGGTTACTACTCAAACTGATGCTAGCAACTCGTTTTTTTTTTTTTTTCAAGATTTAATAGATTATAGATCGGCAAGCTCTTGAGTAGAAGAAACTTTAGAGATTGTAGAGGACTAGCGGATCCAACACCATTTCGTACGCTGTGGCAAATTTGAAAGTAGGTATATATAGCCAGACTGTTGCTTCAGTGCAAACGAGACAAATGATATTTTGGGGATCTAGCTAAAGAGCTGATAAGTATTTAAGTTGCCACAACCCCACCTTTATTTTCAACCCGTGAAAAGCTACTAAACATGGATTTTCTTGGATAGATAGTCAGTAAGAACCATCTAAAAGCAGCTCTATAAGATTCTCCTTCTTGTACCGTTCCCCCTATCAATTTTTGTTTTTGTTTTTGTCAGTATAATTGAGCAGCGCGGCTTGCTCGTCTCCCTGAACTCCTTTCCTGCCCCGTTTATATGTAACCCCTTGCGCTTTGGATCTTGCTTATTCTTCCTTTATTTTCTTCTCTCGTGTTCGTTGTTCTTTTGGTCATCCTCCCGCTCCTTTCATTTTTTCATGGTCAACTTTCAACGGTCCATTCTCGTCAGCACAATTGCTGTTGCTAATGCGACATGCGTTTTAGCAGGTACATTTTCATCGCAAAGAAAAGCCTAAAGCCTAATCATGTCTGGTTCAAAAACAGACGCAGGCAATCAACCTGGATTTCCTATCTGGGCTGTAGCTATAATCATTGTGATTTTGGTTTTACTAGTAGTTGCTGGACTTTATTTCTTTCTGCGCAGGAGAAAACAGAGACTTCAGTCCAGCAAAAATCATGTAAAAGCACAGGCATCATTAGGATCCCTTCAGACACTTGTCACCACATCTCGCACCAAAGAGGAAAAGCACAGCAACTTGACTTTTTCTACAGAATTTGTATCAAAGAGCGATACTCAAGAAAAAAATGGATTAGCGACAGAGGAAGAAAATCAATTAACAACAGCAGCATCTTCAATGCCACAACCGCAACAATACCCTACCCAGGATATTTCTTTGCCATTTCCTACGTCCTCAGGATCCTTGTTTGCGGATAAGATGGAATTAAATTCAGATGAAGCAATAGATCTTTTTCAGCAATACATGGATGCAAAAAGCGCTGAAGCTGCTGATGGAAAGAACGATCGTGGATTTATTAGCATTGACCTATCTAGTGCTGCTGCTAATATCCAGCAAAAAGCGGCTACAATCCGTGGTACATTGCGCCAATCGATTCGTCGTCAGAAGTCAACCAAATCATCTGCTCCTCCTTTGACCCAGCTGTTCTCTCAGGGGGAACAGCCATCAGCACCAGCCCATCCCCGGCCAGCTGAGAAGGCACTACCAAATGTACCGATACGATCTGTTCCTGATCCAGTTTCTGATCCAGTACTCGAGTCTAGTCAAAGGAGACCAGTCAGTAAAACCATCGTCGAATCGGAGCAAAGTCCAGAGACAACTACACATGAGTTTCACGAATCTACTCAGAAGAATGTTCTTTCTGACGGGGAGCAAGATGGTGATGGTACCACGTCCATGCATGCAGCACGGAAGGCAATTCGTACTGCATCCCGTAAATCTAGGACCCGATCGATGCTGGTTAGCGATGAAGCCGTTCAGCAAATGTTTAGTCAGGAAGCAGAAAAAAGTCCAGTGCCACAGTCAAGGGCAGACGAAAGTGGTTACTACGCGAGCGTGCGCAGCCGTAATCCCCGCGTTCTCGAGAATATCACGATTTCGTCTGGCTCTGTCCGCCGACTTGTCCGAAACAGCATTGTAACGGATGGGAAAGCATCTCTTTCTGCTACGGGGTCGCGACGGGGCCCTGGTCCAAACGCACAAGAGGTAGCTGGTTGGTGGGGTGACGCCAATGTACCAGAAGTGCCACCTACTCCCTCCCAAGCCAATCTTGAACGTCGACGATTTTCCGTTGTGAGTCCACGGCAGGCGCCACCAGTGAAGTTAGGCTCCGCAACTGTATCTGCAAAAACGTCAAAAGCATTACGCACCGCACTTCCGTCTACGTTTGATGAATCATCCGGCCGCGCTAGTACCCTTGGTCGTAGTGCACAAAAACCGGTGGGTAGTACGAGGGGCGTCAAATCCCTCAAGGGCCTGTTCGAGCCAAGTACGACCAAAGTAGTACCTGTCGATCACAGCCAAAAAACAGAAGTTAAATCTACGCCAAAGAGTTTATTAAAAAATAAGGAGGAGGAGGAACAGCAACAGGTAGAGGATGTTAGTGAAGTGGGATCCGATCAAGATTTGTCATCCACGAAATATGCTGTATCTGACGAGGAAACGGAAGAATTCGGGGAAAGCTATGCTTTGACGTCGACAGAAAAAAAGGGGGATGTGAATACCATTCGGCGTATGCTTCAAGCAACGTGGGACTCGAATGTGAAGGAAAGTGAATCCATGATCAGTCTAGCATCAGCCGATGTACAGCCTTCAAAACGATACCTGATGCCAGCAGATGCCCTTCGCGATAAAGCCGATTCTGTCTCACCCTCAACCTCTTTCTCGTCATGGACAACACAAATGGCTATACCTTCAGGGGAAGAGCGTACTGGGCGACTTCAAGGCAAACCATCCACCAGTAGTTTTCAAAGCAAACAGCAATTTAGCGAGGGGCATAGTCGGAAAAGTAGTGGTGGGCACAGTAATACAACCATGATTCATCTGGGTTCCCAAACTTGGACTGGCCGAGCGCAGAAAGTTAGGCCAAACCTAGAAACAATGAACCACCTGGAGGACCTGCCACCCATGGCGAAAACAGGAACGATCGGGCGCGCCGGTCGGGACCGCAAAGCCTTTTTGACGGCCGCAAGATCTAGTAGACGCCCATCGACTAGAGGAGGGTTACCATGGATGGAACAGAATGGTCCAGGTTCTGGGGAAAACAGTCCGCCTCTAGATTTTACGGATGGTTATCCCTCTTCTATTCCTCCCACCGAGGCTGATACATTCTCATCCGACCGCTCATCCTGGGCCACAATCCGACCCGCCTAAAAAGATACATATATATAAGAATACTTTGTGAAAAACAGGGTAAACCTTTTTTTTAGGGACTTCGTCCCACCAATCTTTGTCTTTGAGTATTTTTACAAGTGTTATTTTTTAATATTATTACTGACCTTTTGTTCAAGTTGTCTGTTTATTTGAGTGAAATATATGAAGGACGTGATTTGAACCGTCTTGCTTTACAAAATACCGTAACCTCCATTAAGCTCGGAGAAGGTTCCGTATGTGTGACAAGGAAGTTTCACCGAATAGACCGAATGTCTTGGGTGACACATAGTACTATGTTCCTTGATGGCCTTTGCTGCTTCGTGCACGGTTTAGTATATTCCGAACCGACAATACAGTGCTAGAAAGTTCAGGCCATCTTTTCTAGTCCGAAAATTTCCTTAGATGACGAGCGTGCGTGAGACTTCACACGATTGTCAGCCTGCCACGTTGTTGAGGCTAAACGATGATACGTCGTATCATTTTGCTGTGTAATCTTATTGTCCGAATCACCATTCCTTACCGTTAATCCGAATGACTGTCACAGCAACCTATTACAACCGTTACCGAGTCTCTTTCGATGACTAGACGTAACTGTGAGTAAATCATTCCTTGTGGTAGGACAAACGTTGTTCATGCAGGTAAATGAAATGCCTGATCGGAACAGTTGAAAAAGTTCCTTTATTTTTGAGATCCAAGAAAGTAGCTTAAATTTACCATGTTCTCCTCGTAAAGCACGTCATAGCGCCATCAATACATGGTACAGGTCAACACAAACAACTCTTTTGCGTGTGACACTTGCATGGGCTTCTTGGAAAATAGGTATATTTTGTGCTTGTGTAGCATTGCTTTTCGAGATGCCACGCCATCCAAGGTAGAGATCACATCAAGTGATCCCATTACTCGTTTCCCATTACGTGCAACATTTGATCTTTAGGGCTGTGAAAGTGTTTTGTGAAAAATCAAAGTGTGTCCCGCAATGTATATCAAAGATGTTAATTGTTGCGTTTATGTGAGGTTCTCACATGGCATAATATCTGTTTCAAATTTATGTGCAGGCGAAAGGGAATAGGTATTTCCACTTTTCAAAGTCATTATCAACAAAACTGTCTTAGTATGATTTGATTGAGGAATACATTAGTTTGTCTCATTCATGTGAATACAATCAAAGTATATACCATCAGCACAACAAACATTGTTTTGCACATGATCGATCCTGCCCATAACAATAACATCAGTCGCACAGTTATTGACGGTATATCTTCAATAGGTTGAAGAAGTCTTCAATTTTACTTCACCCTTAGTAAAATACTTCTCCATGAATTTATCTGCAAAAACTCCTGTTTTGACCAAAACAACTTACCGAAAATGATCAATTTTGTGCAAAAGCTTATCTGTTTACTTTCTCCCCCAGGCTTGGCGTAACTAGTGAGAAAATAAACCATTCTTTAACCAGTCTGTCATCATTTTAGTAAAGTGTTACAAAAAAAAAAAAAGACCTCAAAGAAAAGGAATTTAGAAGCGGAAGGGGGCGCAGACCAATGAAGGTCAATGTCTGTTCTTAATTCTACATTCGTTTCCCAGTTATACCTATCGTGTTAAAAACCAAAGATAAGGAGAAAGAACTTAACAATTGATTACTTTCACACTTGATTTACAATACAATTCGGTACGTAAGGAGGTTGGGGGGAAGTGAGAAAAATTTTTTTTTGAAGTGCGACCGCAAGCTCCATTATGTCGGTTTAAATGTTCCTTTTTGCTACGGATCGGGAACCACACATGACATATAAATACAGCTAGATATGAACATTTCATTTCGCTTTTTTTTTTGTTTTTTCAAACTGTCTTCCCTTTCTATCATCATGGTTCACAAACACACTGACTCTCGCCGTAACTCACTCCCAGCCTTTGTCAAGCAATTTTTGCTCTTGGTTTCTCCCACTGGCAAACCACCGCAATCCAACGTTGATAACCATAGTATTAAATCAACCTCGCGACACAGCCCTTTTGAGGATATGTATTTCTCCTTTCCAGCTTTTGAAGATTTCCAACCTACTGCATCTATCGAACCAACTGCAAGCTGTAGCCAACACATTCATCGAGAAGTCGCCATCACGGAAGTCAACCGGGTGCTCTGCTAATTTGACCCCAAAATTCCTTTTATTTTATTATACCCTTTGTACATGTTTATATCCATCTTCCTTCTGTATATTTTTTAGTATGCATGTTTAGACCATATTTCTTATTGAGCTTGTCAACTTTTAATGTAACCTTTGTCCTTGAATAAGACCGCCAGTTTGAAAGTTTGCCAATTTGATGTGGGGTACAAAGATGAAAATTTTTCCGCCCCAAAACCGATTAAGACAGCAATCCGCCGTTACACTCAAAAGGTATGACAGGCTTTGATAAATGAAGATCCGGGTCCACATTCTGCGATGCAAAGCATGAGCGGGGTTTGACATCACAGAAGACTCACCCCTCACACATGGACGTTGCATCAAGAATTCATACCTTCTCGGAACTGTATCATATACAAGTTTTTCTTTACTTATAAATAATGAAGCTTTACTAATTTTGTAATGTCTGAAACAAGCAAATGGATACATCCACTGTTCTACATAGTAGGACAAGAGTATGAGTCAGAATAACAGCAGCTGTATCATTGCTGGTAGGGTTTCACAGTGTAGGCAGTTTTGAACTAGAAGCGGTAGCGCTATCAATACGGGAAAAGATCTTGAATTTTTTCCCTTTTGTAAGATCGTTCAAGATTAACCCAAGGTTTTACATAGAAACTTCAGAGATCTTAAGGTAGTTAAGATAATTTCCCGTAGTGTATCAATGCTTCCAATGGGTATTTCAATTGCTATTTGCATCTGGTCATCAGTGGATTTGAAATGGATGTGTCTTGTAGTCAAAACAACCAATATTCAGTTCTCATATAACCCTGGCTTAGATCACGCTTGAATCGCCATGATCTCCTATAAAGTAGCAACTATTCTTATGAAAGAAACCTAACAGAGGTCTTCGAGAAGAGTAAGTATCAATTCGTCATATGCAGGAGGGCACTAACAATAAGCATTTCCAGAATGACAAACAAAGTATGTTGCTTAAGGATGCAGTGGGCATCATGACCTGCATTCAAATTACCGTTATTCATTTCGTTTGTATACAACGAGCAATCAATAAATTACTAATGTGAGAGACAAGGGCCATGCAAGAGATTATAGATTTTGTTATCTTACAGGTTCGTTGTATCATATAGCTGATATGAAGCGCGAAGACAGATAGGGCAGACGAACAACGGAAGCAATAGCATGTGAGTCGTAGACGTATTGAACCAAAGGGTAAAAGCGCACACCGTATCGGGATAACCCAAAGCGAACTGCTGAAGAGAGATTCCAGTAAACATCAAGAACTATACACCGAAAAGTACTCTTCTGATGTGGCCGCTTTGGAGAAGCATCGTGAGCGGTTTTGGAGGAAAGTTGGAAGAATCCTTAGCATACCTAAGATAAAAGCATTTTTTCATCTATGGCTATCGAGTGCATTATTACTCAACGTCGATCAAATAAAAATAAATAGACGCTTACGTCCATTCAGAGTATTTCCTTTGGAAAAAGCTTAAAGAAATGGGCATTTGAATCAGATCTATCTCGCCTACTCTTTGCTATCTATTGATATGATGTAGAACGCGTGTCGGCAAAGGAGATTTACGTTTTCTAATACAGAAAAATTTGTCTAGAGAAGAAAAATTCAGGCAGACTCATATCCTGTTTGCCAAACAAACGTTGCGTTACTACAGACTTTGTGCTTCACTATGAGCACAAATCAGTGCCAAGAAAAATGAATGTTGAAGCTTTTTAGTTATGATATAGGCTTCACAGTGAATTGACGTAAAGGTTATAAATTATCTTCTATCAAACATCGTCTTACTGTTAATAAAACTATCCGTTGCAAAGCATGCATTTTTTTGAATAATCTGCAAAGTAAAATATTGAAATAAAACTGGACAGGCAAATCAGCACTTTCAACTAAGCAAGATGGAAACATTATATTTCTTTCACAACTTTCATGTTTTATTCACTTTTTGAACACAACGATGCACTATAGTGTAAGTAATACAGAGGACTTACCACACTATGCAATCGAAAATTTAGCTTGAACAGCGGGAAATTAGTGGTTAAAGTTCAAACACATGCAGATACAGATAACGCCACTGTGCATGAAACTAGATACTGATGCAGACATAATGTGTTATCTAAACCACCTCTCTCTATAGAAATAACATTTTCCAACCTTGCCCTCTGATTGAATAAAAGGTGCATTCAGATTAAAATCAACACACCTTTCTATTGGGTAGTGGATTAAACAGCAATTTGTGTATCCGCCCTGTTTCTAAACAAATATTGCTCTCTATTCCTTTCTCTTTTTTTTTGTGTGTGTGTGTATATCCATTGTGTGAGTTCTAACGGGTCAAGCTAGTAGTTTTTTTGGGGATTTGAGGGTTGCACCACAGTGGTGCCTGGGGTCTGAGATCTCCTCAAGATACACAAAGCTATGATTCACGCATAAAGTCTATTTGTTATACTCAACTACTATAACTCATGCATAAAATTATCTTCTGATCAGCTGTTCTAAAAACATTGCATTATTCAAAGGTTTGTAGCCCCACCGATTTACGCCTAAATCTTCTGACTAATACGCTCATGCCTTTAAACTCTGACAGCAGTCCTGGCCATGGACTACACATGTATTTCTAGCCGCGACGAAATATCGATGTAGCTAATGAATAGTTAAACTCTATAGGCAAAAGGCCATCGTTGACCCCAGACAACCATTTATTTGCTACAAATGTCAATGCAACCAGCCAATCAACTTATTTAGGCAAATATCCCTACAGGTACTTACGCCTATTCCTCTTCAGGCCTCTGACTATTCAATATTACTGATGTAACCGATTAATAAACTTCTACAGTCAAATGCCCCAGTTGCTTGCCCGTTACGGACTTATGCCCCGCTCCTCCTACGAATAATCACTACGTGTGCTTCTATACTCCCCACACTTTTACTGCAGTAACTAATCAGCAATGTAATCGGCGGCAGCATCCACTGCTGGTATCCACATACAGATGTCAAACTCAGTTGCAACTGGTGTATCAAATTAATTTTACTTGATATCATATAAGGGGAACTTTAATCCGCTTCAATAAAGGATATACAACAGTCTCACAGTATTCTCGTTCGTACCAGCTTTACAGTATTCTACCTGTACCACTCACTTTCACACTGACACAACACTGCTACAGAAGATAATGGCTGCTGCATCATTGACGACTGCTTCTTTTCATGGAACAATAGCAGTGGGGAGAGAGAGCATTTATTTGTATGGCGTACCAATGTTTAAATTATCTAAACGCCAATCCAACATACCGTCTCGATCTTAACTCTCGCGCTCAAGCCAGTTTTTTCAAATTATTGATACCAAATAGTCGAGAAAAGATGGCATCTTTGACAAACACTGGCATATAATACAGTATGACAAAAAACAACGACTTTGCTCCATAAGTGATGTAGGTTGGAGGATTGCGCCGAAGGACTTTTTTCACCACCACGGAAGCAAATACATCGCTTGGTGTAGAACCCGGTCCTACAGATGAAATCAATCCATTATCTAATTGTCACGATTTTTGGTACTCTTACCTTGAGACATAGTAGCTCTGTAATAGATATATTTCGCCACGGAGGTATAAAACGAATCTACGTAAAGTTCAGTGGCGCAGTAATTCAAATGAAAACTTGCCTTCTGGCACTGATATTTTGTTCGTGGCATTTGTACCAAAGTTGGATTTGATAGCACCTGATATGAAAATAGATGTTATATAACGCCCGCATCACCACATTATCATACCTGGTGCAACAACAGTGACACTGATACCAAATGGTCTTAATTCCAATCTTAACGCATCTGACATGGAGTGGACAGCCGCTTTAGACATGGCATATATACCTGCGAAAATATGTGTTCGTTATCTTCTTGTGGACTGTGAAAAATACATTACCTGCCCAAGGGGCAGAGGCATATCCAACGACGGAACCAATATTGACAATTTTGCCTGATCCTCGTTTGATCATGTGAATAGCTACGGCTTTACACATAGAGAGAGTGCCAAATACGTTGGTCTCAATACATGCGTGGGCTTGCGCGTCATCAATATCTAACAGTGCACCGACACCACTAAATATGTCTTATGTTGGTATCAATCTAAGGCAGAAATACGTAATACTTACGGTGTGCCTGCATTGTTGATCAGAATATCTAGCAGACTCTTAAATCAGTACATTTTCGCTATCGACTTTCTTTACCAATATGGCCAGCTTCCGCAATAACTGTCTATAGAAAAGTACTTAGTTTGTCTTTCGTCAACGACTTGGAAACTAGCTATGTCAAAAAAATAATCTTACCGCTACAGCTTTAGCGATCGAGTCCGGATCAGTTACATCGAGAGGCAACTTCACACAGTTAAATTCTGAACTGGTGTCAATTCGTAGATATTCTGGTGATGCAACTCACCTTCCAGACCCGCCATGTTTTCCACACGACGTGCAGTAGCATAAACCTTGCATCCTTGCTGAGAGAGCTGCTTGCAAAGCGCGTAGCCTGTCGTTTGCTAGTTAATCTCTCATTCTTGGTTTTGCATGGATCTCATTTCTGGAGGTGATGCTTACCAATACCACCCTGTGTACAGCCTGTAACTAATGCTATCTGTTGTGTCATAGTTGCGTCGTCCTCAAACAAAAGCGTTGACTAATTTTTTTTTGCCCTACCACCGAAGACTGTAACCATTCGACGGAGTTACCTTTTTTATTCGGGTTATGGATAAGATAGCTAGCTATCCTTTTTTGGCTTTCAGTTACAAGATGTTTCGATACGCTGCTCAGAAAGGACCGATGCGGTTTCGCAGCTATTTTAGAAATCTAACCTCTATTATAGATCCGTCCCTGAAGAGCTCATCAGTATTCATAAAAGACCAGATCCTGATTAATGGCAACTCTCTTCTTACTTCTATCTGTTCTTAACTGACTTCTTCGGAGTTTTACGCCCTCATGCATTCACTTTTTTTTTTCACGTGAATTCTTGCTCTACGTGAAGTTTGAAAGCCTCAAAACTTACACAGAACATGGGCTCCTCGGTTCAATACTTCTATCAAAGAAAGAAGAAATCATGTCTCTTTGAAGTAAGCTTGTTATTTTTATTGGCAGGCTTGGCTCTTTCGCATAACCTACCGCCAGACAAACCACCATTTCTATCATATGTCCAAGCATGGCCGGCATATACGACATACGCTCTTTAGTCACTTCTTCATTTGCAACCCACGCCACAGTGGGTTCTCTTTAAATTGAACCCTGGAGCTTGAAGTTCGACAAGAATTGTCGGCTATCGAAGATACATGCCATCTGATATCCCGTTTAAGCTGTAGCTGGCTTGGTAAAGGCACAGCAGCACTTGTGCCAGCCAGCATTTGTAACATTAGAACATCTCATTCTTTGACATCGAAAAAGAAAAGATGCTTCTAGTAAGTACACCGTAGATAGCGTTTCTGTCTTAATCCTCATTTCTTCAACCATATCGAAATTGACAGAAGCGGTTTCTCCTTGTGTAAACGTCAATCATTTACTCTTGCGTCTTCAGCGTTTTTTGACGAGCTTTAAGCACTCGTCAAACAATTTGAGGGACCACATGTTGAATTGTATTTGTATAATACTCAAGCGTACGTTTATTATATTAAGATGAAGTGCTTAAATATAAGTTCATAGTAGTCATTGGCGCGACATGTTAGTATATTACACGAACAACGGAGTTCGGTGCAAGCAGAGAGTTCCATCCTATCAATTGGTCATATCTCAACAACAATGTCACGCTACCAATTGTACTTCACCCTGCACAGTATGGATATAAGATTGACCGTTTTTATACCGCAGTCGATATGCTGTCGGAATGTGAAAAGTACTGTCGTTCTCCTTCAACAGGATCATTATACAGTAAACAATGCGTCTTCGAGCTGGCATCATAAATTCTGCTGGATTGCATAGTACGTATTAACAAGTGAATCTCGACATAAATTCTGATGCATATATTAGAAATCGCACAAGCATTAAGACGATTTGCTCCTTCCTGCATCATTTCCTTCTCTACAGGAACCATTCGATTTATAAAGTACAATGACGACATTAACGGGATCCAAATGGTGATGTAAGTTGTATTTATGTGCTAAGGAAACGTGTTAATTCACATAGCGTTTCTTAGTAAAGCCGAAGCAGTAAGCAAAGTTACTTGTGCAACATAACCCGCAAGATTGACGTTATGCATTTTATTAGCCGTCTCTTGTTTCCAACTACCGTGTAGAAAGCGCCCAGAATAACGAAATCAATATGGTGATCGAATTAGACGATTTAATCCAGGCAACAAAGATGGCACAAGGTTGTTCCCATATCCAGATCCAGTTGCGCCGAAAAGATCAACAACCCTTTCTTGATTGGAGTATGCTATCAAAGGTATACGTTCGAATAACGATTTAAAAGTAGTAACGCCTTTTGAAATCAAGAATAGAGTGGGATCGACGTGCCCTGTTAAGTGCGAGACATTCGTCACTCTTCTTCCGCCCGAAAGAATGGCTCGACTTCGTGAACCCTTAGTATCATCCCCAAATGTAAATATCAAAGTTATTTGCAAGAAATGTCACTCATTTGAGTGTAGGTTAATATTCTACTTCCCGACATGATGGCATTAAAGCAACAAACATTGCGACTCCAGACGTTTAGCGAGTTTGTCGCTATTAGTGCCAACAACTCGGGCGAACTTAAGCTGGGCGTCGACACCGATCTTGCTACGATGGAATTAAAGTTTGCGCACCTAGATAACCCTCAGATTGGTAAATTTGACGCCATAAAAACACGAATTGTCTAAATTTGTATCTAGCGGGTCGATCAGAGCCTACAGATGATTCCAATCGCGAGACCTTTTACACTGTATATGCTAAAACAAAAGATATTGCCAGTTTTCTTGATGGGTATCATTTAGAACCAGAGAACGCGGTTTGCAGTGAGTATTGCTATTATTATTTTAAATATTATACTTACATGTTTTAATTAGGTATAACTGATCAGAGCCAACTGGCCTTTTTTCTCTACTCCAACGTGAATAAATTCCAACCTCAAGACGCGCCTCCCACCTCTTTATCGTTTAACACCCCTATTGTACTAACATGTCATGTACCAGTTTATGTTGAATAGCGTCTATATTACTTCACCTAGTACATTCTTAAAGATACACTTCTATCTCATTTGTTCTAATATTACTCATCCTTTAAATGGACCTTTATAGCAGTGAATTTAAATAATTAACAGCTTTATTTACTATTATCTCTACCAAGATACTGTAGTATTAGCAAAAATGGATTGACAGAGACAGAGTTTATATGGGATTTTTTGGCCGATCTCATGGGCAGATCAGCTAGTTGTCCAATGAGGGACAAGATTGAGTTGTGACAGTGGAAAATAAAAAGTTCAACGGCTGCGAGCCAGGACGGACTCTTTCGTTCTCATCAATGGCAACAGCGACATTGAACCAGCCGCCACAATTGGCAATCGATCCTCAAAGTATACCGTCGAATGGAACCGAAACTGTGGAAGCAAACAAGTCGGTAGTCGGTATTATTTATCCGCCACCGGACATTCGAAGTATGTGAATGCTGTCAAACGCTGCCGAATCTAATGCCTCTTTGCTACAGAATTTGCGGATAAGGCTGCAGAATATCTAGCTCATAAAGGTCCTCATTTGGAAGAACACATTCGAGAGAATGAGAAGCATAATCCGAAATTTTGTTTCTTAAATCCTAACGATCCTTACCATGCATACTACCAGTTTAAGCTTAAGGAAGTAAGAGAAGGAAAAGGTAAAGAGTTTTTGATTACGGTTAATCTTGCTTATACTGGGAACAGCGACGCCGAAGAAGCAAGATGCGAAAGAGGAACAACCCGAACAACAACCTGAGGAAACATTCAAGCTCAAAGAGCCGGAATCGTTCGAATTCTCTGCCCCCATGCCGGCCATGTCTGCTCAAGATCTGTAGGTTTTTATGATCAAGAATTATATGTCACTAATAGTTATTTTTAGGGACATCATGAAACTCACTGCACAATTTGCTGCTCGTAATGGTCGACAGTTCATCAGTCAGCTCGCACAACGTGAATCACGAAATTACCAGTTCGATTTTTTGCGACCTTCTCACAGTCTGTTTCCGTATTTCACCGAGCTTGTTAAGCAGTACACAAAGGTGCTTGCTCCACCAAAAGATTTAAAGGACAAATTACAGAAAAATATCACCACCAAATATCGTATTTTGGATCGAGTCAAGGAGCGAGTCGAATGGGTCGCATGGGTGAAAGCAGAGCAGAAAAAGAAAGAGGATGAGGATGAAAAAGAGAAACGTAAGCAACAATATGGATCGATATAGAAAACTAACGCTGGGGTGTAGTTGCATATGCAAGCATTGATTGGCATGATTTTATTATTGTGGAGACGATTGAGTTTACAGAAGCAGACGAACAAGCCGATTTGCAACCACCCGTCAGTCTTTCTGAGCTTGAAAATATGTCTTTGGCACAGAAGAGGATGGCTGCTATGCCAGAGCCTGTTCAGGAAGAGAAGCCAGGAGATATGGAAATGGATGTAAGTAGCGTTTGCTTAATTGGGATTTATCTTGACCTTGGTCAATTAGATCGAGGATGTCGATATGGAAGAGGAAGAGGAAGAGGAAGAAGAAGCTGCCCCAGCACTACGACCTGCAGTACAGCAGTCCAAGATCCCTGACACCAACACTCCCATTAAAATCCGTACAGACTACAAACCCAAGATCTTTGGATCGGCATCCAAAGCTAACGAACCTACACAAATCTGTCCTCGTTGTAGCGAAGCGATTCCTGTCTCAGAGATGGACGAGCATATGCGTATAGAATTGTTGGATCCAAAATGGAAGGAGCAAAAGCTGGCCATGGAAGCAAAGATGAAGGACAGCAACTTGCTCCAGGAGGGTACAGATGTGGCCAAGATTCTAAAGAACTTCTCTGGCTACCGATCCGATATCTTTGGTACTGAAGAAACCGAGATTGGTAAAAAGATCGCCGAAGAACAAGAAGAGGCGAAAAAGAAAGAGCGTGTTATCTGGGATGGACATACTGCGACAATTAACCTTGCTACTCAGAGAGCAGCACAGAATATGAGCATCGAAGAGCAGATTGCAGCCATTCATAGAAGCAAGGGATTCTCACCGTAAGTTCAACAATTCAGCATCTCGATCATGCACTTACGGTATTGAAACTTTAGAGATCAGATTGGTCCACACATTCCTGCCGCGTCTAGCGCAGAAGCATCAGCTGTGTATCCTGGTCAACCACAACAACCATATTATAATGCGCCACCGGCTCATACTGGATCACCTGCTATTCCTGATGGTGCTAATCTCTTTACTAACCAGTTACCGGGAATGTATAACATGCAACATCCAGTACCAGACCATGGAGCCATGGCACGTAAACCGGAAGAGGAACTAGAGGGACATCCCGACGCTAAACGTGCGCGATTTGACAATGCAGTCGCTCCAGAAAATAACCAATGGATGGCGCAACCGGTATGATATACCATATGAATTCTAAAACTAATATCTATAAAAAATATCAGGGTACCATATCATTGTCAATCCAGACACCAGAAATGCCCGATAAACCAGAATGGAACCTTACAGGGAACGTCATTACTGTGGCGGATATTTATCCATCGGCATTGGTCTCCACCGTCAAGAAACAAATTGAAGCACAATTGGGTATGCCTGGTGGCAAACAAAAACTATCAACGATGACCGGTACTGTAATGAATAACAGTAAAGATCTTCAGTTCTACGGTATAGGACATGGAAGCTTGATTCAGCTTTCACTAAAAGACCGTGGCAAAAAATAACCAGTTTTCGTAACCAGCATGTCATTAATAAACTAAAGAGTGTTTAAAAACACAAAATTTCTCCATCCATCTATCCACGTTGGAACTACGTACATTACATTGCGTCCCCATTACAGTGATATGGTATACTCCATCGAAAGCTAGCAACATAACCTGGATATCACTGTACCGAAGCCCATCTCAAATGTAAACGCGACATATATGGACGGCTTCTTTAGCTCGTTACGAAAGTGGATCCTCGTTACAAACAAATATATAACTTCATTTTCAAATATTCTAGGGCGAAACAGCAGGCGTAAGACGATCCGATATGTATTGTTTATTGAATGATATTTTACGCTACTCTAAGATAAATTTTGCGTCAGGAAAGGGCCCAAGTTTGCGCTAAACATAAAATAAATATGCGTCATTAACAAATCAATTTTACGGGAGCTATATTTTGCTTACATTAACCTGCCCCTTCCGTGGGCGCAAAATTCACCCGAGTAGCATAAAAATACATTAATCGTTCCGCAAAGCATTTTAGTCAACCACGCAAAAGACATTTATGATTGCCGCAACAAATAGGAAAAACACAGTAGAAACAAAAAAAGCAGCTGTGTTTGTCTCAATTTCTAGTAACGGCTAAATATTATCCCCTGGTTCGGTGTGTGAAACAACTTGAAGTCGGTTGTGGGTAGCTCGTTGTCCGCACTGCCACAAGCCTTTCTCGCTTAAATGTCCCACTTCGTATGTGTAGACTATATGAAAAACAGACGATCTCATAACCACAATAGAAGGACGAACTATCAGATCTCTTGCCATCAGGCTTTGGCGCCAAAAAAGCAACCTCAAAAGCCAAGACGGCTCTGTCTTCAAGCGGTGACGGCTGGGATGCATTACAGGCCTTCCTCCCGACTTCGTTTGGGAAACAAGTGAAGAAGAAGGACACAACAGTCGAATTTGAAAAAACAAAGAGAGAAGTAAGTCAATCAACGAGATTGCTCTCAGAAATATTAATGTTATAAAAGATCAGTCGATCCGAACCATCAAGTGTGGAAATTGCACAAGATGGTACGAAACTATTCAACAATGACGAAGAGGAATCAGACGACGATCATGACGATCGAGACGTTGATAGTGACGATGATGATATTGATTACACGATCCCTCCCATAACTCATGAAGTCAAGCTTAAGGATCACTCGCGCACAGTCTCTGCTTTGGCCCTTGATCCCTCCGGATCGCGATTGATCAGTGGCGGATATGATTACCAACTAAAGTTTTGGGATTTTGCGGGAATGAACAACGCTTTTCGTCCTTTTCGAAGCATGGAGCCTTGTGGAGGGCATCAGATTCACCAAGTTCTGTATTCATTGACAGGTGATTCGTTTCTTCTCATTTCTGGAAGTGCTCGTGCCAAGTTACTGAATCGCGATGGCGGTGAGATCAGAGAGTTTGCTAAAGGTGATCCGTACATTCGTGATTTGCGACACACCGATGGCCATGTGGGTGCTCTTACAAGTGGTGCGTGGCACCCTATTGACCGACAAACCTTCGCGACGTCGTCACAAGATGGAACAATACGCGTCTGGGATGTGGAAAATAAGCGAAAACAGCGCTCAGTCATTGCCTATAAATCGCGCGAGAGAGGTGGACGTTCTGCTGCCACCGCAATTGCATATAGCTCGGATGCGAAGTTGATTGCAGGAGCGTTCCAGGATGGTACGCTAAACTTATGGAATGTAAATGGACCGTTTCTGAAACCTTCGCTGGCGGTGCCGGATGCGCATCAGAAAACGACCGAAACTTCCTCCATCTTATTCTCTCGTAATGGCCATACGGTGGTTACAAGAGGTGGTGATGATTCCGTCAAATGTACGAAAAAGAGATTATCACAAAAATTAGAACTAAACATTTTATACAGTGTGGGATATCCGAAATATCAAGAAACCAGTACGCACAGCATATAATCTAGACATTGTCAATCCCGAAGCCAATATAATCTTCAGTCCTGATGAACGATTAATCCTGACAGGTAAGGTTTATTCAAAAGTAGCAGCTTTAGAAAATGAACCGGTTTGCATATTTTTGTTAGGTACATCGGTGCCCAAGGGACAAGGCTATGGTAAACTTGTAATGCTGGATCGCGAAACATTAGATATCAAACATTCTTTGAGTACGCAACACTAATTTGCGTTTGGTGACGGTGCTTACTTTCTTCTAGATGTTGGGCAATCAAGTGTGGTCAAGGTACTTTGGCATCCTCGTATCAATCAGGTAATATTGCTACCCCATCAGATGAATGCCCCCGCTTAATGTTTTGGTTGTTCTGTAGATTGTTACTGGTAGTGCGGATGGTAACATCAATGTGTTCTACAGCCCTACACATTCTACTCGTGGCGCAAAACTCTGCGTAGTCAGAGAGGCAAAACAACGTGCTGTTGATGAATACGAAATTAACCGACCTATTATCACACCACATGCATTACCAATGTTTAAGGATGATCAACCTAGAAGCTCTAAACGAAAGAGAGAGAAACTACGAAAAGATCCCAAAGCATCACATCGTCCAGGTAAGATGCAACATAAAAAAAACAATGCAATCACTAACATATGACGCAGAACTTCCGGTTAAGGGTCCTGGCAAGGGTGGCAGAGTTGGCATGAACGAACAACAAGTGGTTATTGCCAGCTTTGGAAAAGATACTACCAGAGGTACTGTCTGAAAATTCTGAGATGACTAAATTTACTTATTTTACAACAGATGAGGATCCTCGTGAAGCGTTACTCAGATATGCTGCTGCTGCTGAAAAAGAGCCAATGTGGGTCAGCAATGGTAAGAATCTGACGTGTGGTAACCATCACTCATTTGGCATATAGTTTATAAACAAACTCAACCAAAGCCAGTATTTACGGAAGACGACGAAGAAGATGACGAAGAGCTACGATCAAAGAGAAAGAAATGATAAATACGATCAATGTTATAAAGTCAAGCACACTATGATTCCAACTATCATATGTCCTTTTTTTTTTTTTTTTGCTGAAAGTTAACCTATAGATTCTTCTCGACAAAGCATTTCCTTATCTTATTATCGTTGCATAAAATAGTGCTATTAGTGTTACTACTGAACTGGATCGTATACCGAGTTGCGTCTATCTATTGTCAATGGGTATTGTCATCCGTCTTTAAGTTATCTGCAACCGATCATGGCCGACGCAAATAGAGGAAAAACTGGTATCTCAGGTCTCCATGGTGTTGAATTCCCTCAGGCACTTGCTCCTGTACAAATTCTTGCAATTCATCATGAGTGGCTAATCGGTACCGATCCATGTCGATGGGAGGCATAAACGTGTCGCAGATGACGTTTTCGCCATGTACATGTGTCAGTAACAAGTGGGTGCACACATTCTGTTCCAATGCAACTCTATATATCTCTGCACCTCCCAAGATAAAGAGTCGTCCGTTTAATCTTGTCCCATGTGCTATGGCCATTTCAAATGATGTAGCAAATGCGGCATTGGGAAACTTCTCAACGATTTCACGATATCCTTCGTTTTGTGAGAGTACGATGTTGAACCTTTTTGGGAGAGGTTGTTTGCCCATAGGAGTAGAATCCCAACTACGCCGGCCAGTTATAATAATATTGTTCCATGTGTGTCCATCGTAATCACCCATTGGCTTTGTTGCGCTTTCATAAGATTTTGTGGTAACACGTTCAAAGTAATTCCATTCCTCTGGAATCTGCCAAGGTAGGCCTTCTTTGTATCCTATGCCACCGGTTTTAGCATGGATAGCGGCCATCAATATAATAGGTTTGTCTGTTGCTGCCATTGAAAAGAAAAGAAACCTGTGGGAAAATTCAATGGAGTCATTTTTTATGAAGGACACGCATAATGTTTATTGAACAAGTTTTCAGTGGTCTGCGCCCATGAAGGGTTAAGTTTGCGGAAAAAATTAAAACAATATACGCATGTTCTATTGTGTTTTTCCTATTTGTTGGCGGCAATCATAAATGTCTTTTGCGCAGTTGACTAAAATGCTTTGCGGAACGATTCATATCATTTTTGCGTTGGCTCCAAATATATTTTGCATTAAAAGCATTGAGTACGAACAGATGTTTGCTGTCTACCCAATTCTGATTTAAGCTGTTCTTTTTAGGGCAACTTGTTTCAGGACGTCAACCGAGCCCTATTTCTGTGGGTACCCAGTAGAGCACGTCATACCTTGACGCGTACCCCATTGATAAGACCGGTGTTGTCCCTTTCGTCTTTTCCTTTCTCTTTATCGTTTACTGCAGCTCCTTCCGCTATCTGATCTACTGATACCTTTGTCAGTCAGATGTATGACAAAATTACCTGTAAGTCAAACTTCGCAGAGATGGAAAGGCTTATCTGACGGCATGATTCCGATATAGTATATCTACCTCTCGACTATGAAGTCAAAAAGTTACAAAATTACATGCTAAACCAAGTAACGGTAATTTTCTACAACCACAATAATTATCATCCATTAACATTGTCTTTTCAGAAACTACACAAGCTTTGAAGAAAATATACGCACAAGGCATTTCTGAAGAGAATCATTTGAAGAAATAAGGTACGACAACACTGAGTTTCGTTTTATTATGCAGCCATATAACTGCAGAGCACAATATATCTAGACAGCGTACTTGAAACGCTCCATACTGTCCGCTTTGCTGTCATCGGTGGACAAAAATGTCAACAAATCGCAGCGAGCACTCGTCTCTGAAAGCGAAGGGCAAGGATACCTCTTCCAGAACGTCCAA
>JNEV01001608.1:0-90752 GCA_000697495.1 Saksenaea oblongispora B3353 | reverse complement strand
CTAATCTACTACGGTACTAGATGACAAGATAGTCTTGGCTTATTTCAGGCGAAGCATCCAATGTAGTAGGACAATGGCAGTCGCAATCGCGGCTTTCGTTGTTCTCTTGCGTTGTGATATTCGGACTCCAGCTTTATGGACTGCTTGCTTTAGCTCCAGTTTGTATCCTGTTGTCTGAGCTTCGACCTTCAGCGCTCCCCCTGATATTTTTGTCTATGTCCTTTGACTAATCTGGTGAGTCAGCCTGCGATGGTAATGTTTGAATTTATTACTAATCTACTACGGTACTAGATGACAAGATAGTCTTGGCTTATTTCAGGCGAAGCATCCAATGTAGTAGGACAGTGGCAGTCGCAATCGCGGCTTTTGTTGTTCTCCTGCGTCGTGATATTCGGACTCCAGCTTTATGGACTGCTTGCTTTAGCTCCAGTTTGTATCCTGTTGTCTGAGCTTTGACCTTCAGCGCTCCCCCTATGTTTTTGTCTATGTCCTTTGACTAATCTGGTGAGTCAGTCTGCGATGGTAATGTTTGAATTTATTACTAATCTACTACGGTACTAGATGACGAGATGGTCTTGCCTCGTTCCAGGCGAAGCATCCAATGTAGTAGGACAATGGCAGTCGCAATCGCGGCTTTCGTTGTTCTCCTGCGTCGTGATATTCGGACTCCAGCTTTATGGACTGCTTGCTTTAGCTCCAGTTTGTATCCTGTTGTCTGAGCTTTGACCTTCAGCGCTCCCCCTATGTTTTTGTCGATGTCCTTTGACTAATCTGGTGAGTCAGTCTGCGATGGTAATGTTTGAATTTATTACTAATCTACTACGGTACTAGATGACGAGATAGTCTTGGCTTATTTCAGGCGAAGCATCCAATGTAGTAGGACAGTGGCAGTCGCAATCGCGGCTTTCGTTGTTCTCTTGCGTTGTGATATTCGGACTCCAGCTTTATGGACTGCTTGCTTTAGCTCCAGTTTGTATCCTGTTGTCTGAGCTTCGACCTTCAGCGCTCCCCCTATGTTTTTGTCTATGTCCTTTGACTAATCTGGTGAGTCAGCCTGCGATGGTAATGTTTGAATTTATTACTAATCTACTACGGTACTAGATGACGAGATGGTCTTGCCTCGTTCCAGGCGAAGCATCCAATGTAGTAGGACAGTGACAGTTTCATACTTATCTACCCTTACCATCGCATTTAACGAGCTATATCTTAGTAAATTCCACTCGATAAATACTTTTTGTCGCTGAAGCATCATCATTACTATTGATCTTACATTCTCTAATGTATTCTTACTGAATTGTATTGGACACACAAAACTTCCATCACACGCGGCAGTCCTGTATTACTGGACTCTGAAAACGCGCCACACGTCTTTCAAGTAGCAAAAAGAAAAAAACCCCCCGGTAGTGAGAGAGATATTTATTCAGGTTTACTGTCTGATTTCGAAATATTTTGCACCGAGATATTCCTGAAGAACCATCGCATTCGTCCGGAATTGCATAGCAACCCGTTGTATGCTAAGGCGAAGGTGTGCCAGTGAACATAGGAACCATTGCCATTGACTTCTGAAGTAAACACCTCAGAGGTGGGTTTCAGGACAGCCTCACTCTACACCGTGCCGAACGATGTAAAATGCCACTAGCCGATCTTTCCAAAGGAAAACGCAGGGAAAGAGCGATCGCTTGGCGATGCGATAAAGATAGCGGAGGTTTTATGCATAAGCAAAATTGGAAGAAAATGAAGTAGTATGATGTTGTCCACCGAGGAATTTTTTGCTCAGCAGGCTATTTCCAAAGGGATCTAGTTTTTCTTGTTTGTTGCTTGGTTGCCCTAAAACATGCTCGATCCGCTGGAATTCTTAGAGAAAAACCATGCTTTGGATCCTGTCTACTCCTTTGAAGAATCTGGTTGCCTGTACTCTGTTGAAGAGCAGGCAAGGAAAAAGTACAAAGATGCTTGCACAAAATTAGCCGACAGTGACGTACCTGAAGTCTATACCTGGGCTCGATCAGTGGTTGATGATGATTTTCTGGTTCGCGTCGTAGTGTGCGAAATAAGCAATTTCGTTTTGTTTTACCAAGTCACCGGTGGTTAAAGGAAACAAGCGACGTGCGCAAGTATCAGGATAGATTTAAACTTCAAGATTCAATCTGAAACAAAGAAGTATTCGAAATTGAGATGCACAACACTTTCGACTATTTTCACAGATTGCTTATATTTTCTCTCACATTGACCAGAAAAGAATTCACACCGTAGCAAACATTTTTTCACGTGGTGGATGATTAAAAAAGTGCCTTCAGTCTCGGGTTTCTAGCTTACATTATCATAGCATTTCGTTTCAATACTAGGATAGACCATGTCATTATTGGCTATACCTGGCAAAAGCTGTCGACGTATCGTATTTGACATAGTATAAGTATCACACGTACTTCATCCACCAAGTCTATCGACCTTTTTATGAGTTTCTCCTGCCATCGGCACTACATCCACAGATAAGGATCTGCATTAACCAGAACCCCACTTTAGGACTATTATAATCTGAGATACTAGGACACTCTGCCATGGTATTAAGGTACCCCCGGCATATCCCTTCTCACGATTGGTGCAACAAGACAATCACTATGACTACGATCTTAGCAATAAGCACAGTGGTTAGTGTGTGTTCCTGATCCATGCAATAGATGCCCGCTATTCAGGTTCAGTTAAACAACGGCTTCGTTGATACGAGATTAATAATCATTTATCGTCATTAATACACCATGAAAACTCGGTGCCTACGCATCCTCTAATTGCTAAGATATCTAGCTAAGCATAAAAGAGCATAAATACTGCTGATAGACGTCTGTAACCCAACAATCTTTTACTTTTGAATAAGCCTCCGCCAAGAGTCTCAAAGTATTTACCAGCAGTTCATATTACTAATTCTTCAGGACGAACAGCGAAGCGTATACATTCCACATTCATAAGGGTGACAAGGGCTATCTGGCCACCAGGATTCTGATGCAAGACACTCTAGGAACTGCACATCAAACATGCCTTATCAGTACAGGAGATTTCCCTGACCCGATTATACATGAAGATGGACACGTATATGCTGCATCTGCGACAGGTGTGGTCGACTACGTATTTGTATATAGCAACCACGGCCCAGATCCTAACAAGGGTGGCAACGGCGGCAATGGTGGTAATGGCCGATGCTCAGGCGATCGTCCTGGCAAGGGCGATGGAAATGGCGGTCCCGGTGCATGCTGTCAAACGAGCGACGATTGTGAAGATACATGTAATTACGGTGTCTGTGGCAATGGTGATGGCAATCCCGATCCTCATTTTCCCAATGGAATCCAAATTCCTTGCTCTGGCGGCAGTCCCGGTGAAGGAGAAGGCGATAGCGACGTAGGAGCCTGCTGCAGGACAAGTGATGATTGCAAAGATACTTGCAGCAAGGGAGAAGTGGTAATGGTGATGACGGCGACGATGATGATAATGACGATGGTGACGATAATGATGATGATGATAAAGATGATGGTAATGATGATGATAACGACGATGGTGACAATGACGATGACGATGACGATGATAAAAACAACGACGACGACGATGATGATGATGATGATGATGATGATGATGATGATGATGATGATGATGATGATGATGATGATGATGATGGCGATGATGATGATGATGATGGTGGTGATGATGATGGTGATGATGATGATGACGACGAGTAAAGCCCTGAAACATTTACCATACTCGATACTTTCCTATAATTACAGCAATCAAACCAGGAATCCAAAGTGACTACTGTAGCTTATTGAAATTCTATATACTGTTAAAATAAAGAAACTTGATATATAACCGTTTCACGAGAAGGTACATGAGTAAATTCTAACAAACTTTTGTAAGTAGTTATATCGAGAAGAGATTCCTTTAATTACCTTCCTCTATCCCCAACTATCCATTTAAAAAATGCTAAACCAAACCAGGAAAAAAATTGAACTTAATGACAGTACACAGTTCCTACAACTAAGTAATTCTAGTGATCCGAAGCTGAGCACTCTTCTAGGAAAGGCAAGACGGAAATTTATAAAAATCAAAGAGAAAACCAAACACTAAAAAGCCGTGGCCAAGGAAAGGCATTCACATCAAGTTTCATTTGTATCTTATCTTCAACTATCTAATGTAAGTTGCTACATGCTATCCTCCCTACAAAACATAGCATTCAAAGGGGTCTTGGTAATCGTCTCTTTCGATGGAAGTTCATCCCTTCGTTCAATTATCAGCACACGAGTAATATCTGGATTGATATTTTTTGTTTGCCGGTCAAATAACCCAGATTCAGCAGACTGTGATAAATCGCTCAGATCTTCATAGTTAGTGGTAGTTCTCACATTTAAGTGAAGACTTCTCTCAAATTGTACTTCAGTTGGCAAAGGGAACAATGGGAGATCCTCATATCGAATAACTGTTAATAAAATTTATTTTGAATTGGATAATTGAGATCGAATAATGCGTACAGTCATTGCCATAATTCTGGCTAAAATTAAGGTTTGATCAAGGCACATTTACAGTCTACCATGGAATGGTTAGTATATGTTAGCACTAGAAATAGGTGTTACGTAGCTGTAAGTAGTGGACTTTATCCGGACGATTGAGGTGTACCAGTTAGATAGGCTTATTTTTCCTTTACGTTCTGATCGCCAGCATCGATAAACTGGCCTTTGTATCATTTTAAAAGGAGATTTTACGTGGGCTTTTGACAGAACACGGAGTCAGGAAGAACTAATTATAAGCATGTGCCTACAAACGCTGAGCATATCGACACTTACAGTTTGTTGAACTGATCTGGAAGTAGGTATTACCCCTATTAGCGGCATCATGCTGAACAAGGGACGCATACACTATCTTAGTAGTGTTATTCAATATAACGAACATATGAATATAGTGCTACAGGTGGCAATTGATCTCGCTATAACTTCAGACGGATGGACCACATGAGATCATAAATTTAGAGCCAAACAAAATTTCTGTCATAGGTGTAACTAGCACCGCAATCAAAGAATTTTTTTATATGTGAAAGCGTCAATTTTTTCAGTGCTGTTTTACATTTGTAAGCATAGAGAATGCGCAAGAGCAAAGAAGACATCACTGTTCCACTCCCAGCCAATTTTAATTACCAATAGTCAATATACCGATTGCTGATTGTTGTTTCCGCTTATATTTCTAAAAAGGAAATAGCCTTGCTCTCTTAACAGGATGCGGAAGAAAAACTCAGTTGTACTTAGAGGTCCAGTTTATGCTGTCTATCCTACACTACTTGCAGATCTGTCAATTTAGTATTCTGATTAATATTTATTGTTTGATTAGGTCTATAAAAAATATCAGACAATCGCTTGATTTCTGCTCTAAATATAACACCTCTTCTTTAGACGGAATGAAAAGTAGCATGGATAGAGAAATGATTTCCAGTGATGTTACTTTTTACTGTTACAATAGTTCCTTGTTTAGAAATATAACATGATACACCGTAATTTGTACGTTAAAAATTTGGATCTAGGGGCGTAGGTAACGTAACAAAGAGCTAGTTCTATATAGGAATATTTACATGTGTTTCACGAGGTTCCAGCTGCAAAGACGGGAGCGAAGCTGCGAAATGATCCATAAAAGATTTTCTGTAAAATAAAGACAACATACTAATGATTTAGTCAGGAGTGTAAAATATAGCTCTAATATCTGAAGCATCATGAAATGGACCAATTGCTCTAATATCTAAAGCATTATTAAATGGATCAGTTGCTCTAATATGACAATGGAATGATCGGGTACAGTACTTAGCGGAATCGCTGTATTTGAAACAGAAAGAATCCATCTCCGGTGTCATTGTCATATGGGAACAACTCAAAGATCAAAACTACTAGCCGTAGAGCATCTTTGTGATTGGGCAAAATTAAGAAACAGAGAGAGGTGGGAACAATTAAAAACCCTCTGCGTTTCACAAGTTTCCTTAGTTCAGGCCCTCATACACGGGTTCGACCAGTAGAAATTTACTAGCAGACGTTGTCATCATTTGACAGCCACTCTTAAACTTTCATGATGTCATGAACACAGCCTTTGGTATATTCTTCCCAGAAACGCGAATTTTATTTAGAGACAAATCCTTGTATATCTAGAATCGAATGAAACTGAGGTGTAAATTTGTGTAGTAGTATGTGTGAGTGACACTAAACACGGAGCAGAAAATACTACGCGACTCCGCCTTATTCAACGGAATGTCTATTGAAAACCATTTACTACAGATTCCGCTATTATCATTAGCAGGAATTACGTGGATAGTCTCCAATGAGCTACATTTTGCACCAAATATCACAGCAACAATACCTATTGCGATCTTTAGCCAGAACGATCGTGGTGGATATCAAGTCGACTGCAGAAAGATACGGGAAGGTGCGAGGCTTGATAGCGTCATTGGTGCCACCACTAGAGCTTCCGAATGCAAGAGAGACATCAACAAATGCAAGTTTTTCGCGTTAACAGATGCTGAAAACTACAACGAAGAAGGAGGTGGAGACGACCTATCTCTAATGGTTGCCTTTCCCCGCAGCCCCTCCATGCCCCACATAGTGCAAATCTGGCCATGGTCAGGACATGTCAAGTAAGAGGTGTTAGCAACGCCTTTGCGATCAAGTTAAGTACAAAAACAAACTTATAGTCTCACGGTCTTGCTTTTACTGCCGCCCACAAACACACAAAAAAAAAGTTAACCATGCACTTGAATGTCACCATTGCTTGGTTCATTGCTTCTTGTTCAAGCATGAAATACAAGTTAAGTCTGTGCACAGAGTCGCCTTGTCCCACCGCTTATTTTACTCAGAAGTTACTCAAACACGTGTTTGGGCCTGACCGAAAACCTGGTAACAACACCTAACATATACAGAATCAGATCATTGAATCCAAACACATAAAGGGACGTAACCCATAAAATACAATATAAGAAGTTACAGCAAAATGTATCTACTATTAAGCTTTCACACTTCAGGTATGGTTTATTTTGTCTTTTCCTGGACTAGCAAGGAGCTATGTTTGAACTCAGTTAAGGTTTGCAGAAATTTTCTTTCGGATTGCAAATTCTGCTTTCGTTCAACAAATTACAAGCCAAAGCTGTTCTGTGAATCAAATATTAACGTTTGATCAAGAATCTTTTCAAGAACTTATAGTAGATAATGGCAATCAAGAGCGTTTATCCCACCTTATGGTTTTCGTACAAATGAGTTGTTAGCAAATCAAAGACATTGGTATGCTTAACTCAGTTCCATAGTTACAATAGCGCTGTGATTGTCTTTCACTTATTCAATGCTCGTGTTTCATTAAAAAAAAAAAAAAAAAAAAAGCTCGGACATCTATTGTACTTATTACCGCGAGCTCTGAATCGGAAATAAATGGATCTATATATATATAAAGGTCGGTACCTGCTTTTACTGGGGCAATATCATCAAAGAGTCATCTCTAAGCTCTTACATTATATTCGATGGTTTTGCTACAGAGTTTCCTTCCCATTGCTGCCTGCGTTTCCCTGGTAACCGCCGCTGTGACAAGACCTTACGTGATTTATGACGATCTTAGTGGCAAGAACATCTCCAGTGTCATTTATCGATCAAGTCCTCAAGGTGTGAAGCAGATCAATTATGACGACTACAGGAAACTTGCTATGGAAGGAATCAAGCGTGAGAAAGAAATTCGGAAGTTACAGAAGAAACATAAATCTGGCGCAAAGAGACAAGTTGTCCATTGTACTGTAGATTCGTATGATGAACAAGACCATACGCAATGGTATGACAAAGATCTTAAGCGAGCTTCCCAGAATGTAGACTGCAACGTCGATACTTGCGATGTTCAAAAGTCAAGCTCTGTCTCTATTAGCGAGACATGGAATGTCCAGCTGAGCGTTGGTATAAGTAGTGGTGACAAGGATACAATCACAGCTGGAGCAAGCCTTTCCTATACTTGGCAAAAAGTCTGGACGAACAGCGAAGCTTATACATTCCACATTCACAAGGGTGACAAGGGCTATCTGGCCACCAGGATTCTGATGCAAGACACTATGGGAACCGCACATCAAACATGCCTTATCAGTACAGGAGATTTCCCAGATCCAATTGTACATGAAGACGGACATGTGTATGCTGCATCTGCGACAGGTGTGGTCGACTACGTATTTGTATACAGCGAGCACGGTCAAGATCCTGACAAGGGTGGCAATGACGGCGGCAACGACGACGACGACGACGACGACGACGATGATGATGATGATGATGATGATGATGATGATGATGATGATGATGATGATGATGATGATGGTGACGACGACGACGACGACGATGATGATGATGATGATGATGATGATGATGATGATGATGATGATGATGATGATGATGATGATGATGATGAATGAAGCGGTGCAATGCACAAAATCTAGTTACCTTTCTAGTAGCTTTAACGGTACAAATATATTCAATGTACTGTAATAAATTATTTTTCGTATTTATTTGCACGTAACTACTAATGACTTTGTGTGGTTGGCTAAATCGTTTTGCAGGACAATGCATTTATGCGTTGGATCTAAACGGGATTTGCGTTAGAAGTAGTACTTTACATTTCATTAAGGTGGGCCTGGATAACGTGGATTGCACAAGGGAGTGTTTCACAGCTGTGATGTTGCCTCAAAGGCGATACAAAAGTACGTAAGACAAAGTTTCCAAAGCAGTACCCCTGCTCCTGTCATTTAGGCCTAGGAAGTGGGCTATTAACTATTAACTCGGTTATAGCCCTATAAAGTCCCTCGTTTACAACATGTCCATTTGGTTGCCAGAGGTGCAAGACGTGGTACAATTGGAATAAGGAGGAAGAAGGAAAGAAGAGAAGACAACTTTCCTTCATGTAACGTTGTCAAATTGTCCTCGTTGAATTTAAGTCAAACCTCACTATGATATAGTGGACGCGCGGTAAAATTATACCATCCGTCAGGACAAAAGTTGATAACATAACCGAGAATACAATTTTATCACATTAGATGTCCGCTACAGAAACTTTGCTTCTCTTGGCTCACCATGCATATTTTGAAAGACATAAATAGCACAACAAATAGATGTGCATCGTCAAGCTGTAACTTAGTCAGAAAATTAAAAATAGTACAGATCGTATGGCGATAATTCTCAGCGTGATCCAAAAATATTGCTTATTCATAAAAATAATGTATAAATACGAGGGCAGAACACAATGCTTTCATCATTAAGAAATATTCTATCTTCGAGTAAATCGCAAAGGCAAATCAAGTGCCTGATATCACAGAAAATAGTGATTTCTGTTACTTTTTTTAGAGATATCACTTATAACTAAACACATATAAATATGAGAGCATCCTAAAGAAAATAGAGAGTATCGCAGTCTGACAGTGTAATGTCTTTGGCTGCTTTGTTTCATTATTCTCGTATCTGAGGTATAATGTCGCTATAGAATATAGTAGACCTAATTTCTGATCATATAAATACAGTCGTAGTTAGTAATTAGCTCCTGGTCTAACTTTCTTGCGAATAAACAACACACACTGCAGTTTCACTGTACATCACTAGTTTCAAATACAACACCATAATTATTTCCACATTGGATATCCAAATATTAGATTGCTAATTAGGATAAACTATTTTGGTGCTATATTAATGATTGAACACAATTGGGAATAGCAGAAATGTATAACATTATCGAGTATAATTTTATCGCGCGCCCATTGTATGAGGAACTGCATTCGGCAAAACGCATAGTCACAATAACGGGGGAAGTTGGCGTGAAAGCTAGGGACGGGAACACCTTGAAGGTGTCCTTCGTGAAACAGCTTAGGAAAGAATGGACGATAACGTTAGACACTAATAAGTAACAACTTGATTTGAAGGATACAAAATATGGTTCTGTTCAAAGATAGCACAGATGGTTCCGGCGATGGTGCAGGTTGTGGCATACTCCTATTTCCAGAAGCCTTCAAAATCACGGCCAAACAATTAAACTGGAACTCACTTGCAACCCGGCATGCTGCAATTTGAGAGAAAAGAGAGGCGATGAATTATTATGTTCCGATGACGGAGAAAGGTTTCCAGAAAATTCATTCAATTCTGCATTCACCGCTGAAGATGTAGCAGCAAGTCAAAAGATATTTATATTTCTTTTCGATGATTTAAAGTACTTCTAAAGGATCATCTGCATATTGTGCAGAAAACCGTGCCATATTTCATGGTCTCTATTACCCACGAAGCCAGTATCAAATGAAATGGGCACAAGAACGCACCACAAAAAGAGTGTACAAGACAATCCACCAGGAACAAGGGATATTCAATAAAAAACGCAGCTGGACCACGACGATCCGTTCCGAATATGTTTATTGAAATCTAAGATACCGATGTAGGGCCAAGTTAAAAGCTCACCTCCGCCAGCGTACAGCTGATATAGCTTCAGAGCTCTCTTCGGGCCAGTGATGATACCCAGGCTGAGAAAAAGAAGCCGAGAGGCGCAAGAAAAGGATAACAAGGATATCCATTCATGGAGCATCGATATGTATGATGTGTTCCAACTACCAGACAAAGCAGCTCAAAATTAAGATCAGCAAGCTGCTATTTCCATTGCAACGCTAGCACCAGCCGTATGCTCTCTGGGAAGATTTACTCTTCATACTAGCATCATCATCTAACAGTTGTATATCACAATAGCAGCGTACTGCGTATCGCATAAAACACGGTGCTACGGGAAATATCGTCGATGGGACAGATATACGCCATGTCCCTGTCTCCGCAGGCGTTGGTATCGTAGGCAGGAGCTTGCGATTTGAGTCATCACTTGATCGAGAGTATATTTTAAGTGGGATTAGTACGTAATAAAAAGATACTGTGTGATGTACCAAGTACTCAACAGTTTTTGTTAATACTGCTGGCGATCACCCTTTGTACAGGGTGTGGTTTAGTCTGCTAAAACAAAGGAGTAACAGCTGTAGAAGACGTTGACTTGCAACGAATTGATGATATTCTTATTTAATAGGACAAAACGTCGCACCCTGGTTGACACAAAAAGGGTTTTCGCTCATCGGTGCACGAAGATTAAGGTGTCTTTCGGTAACGCACTATAGGGTATTCCAATGATTAGTAGTGGCATACTGTAGGTGTTCGTAATAATAATTATGTTTGCTCTTTGTTTTAGAGGTGATAATCTCGGTAATGCTATTATGTTTGATCCTGGATCACTGTTATAATTCAAATGCACTCTACTGCCTTTCTCTAAGAGTATGAGCCTAGCAGTCGATGTAGCAACTATCAAGGTTTGGCCAAGTCTTCCGAATCAAGACGTTTTGACCGAGTGTAAGGCCTATAGAGGTTACAATTCATCAGACTATTTGTATTTTCTATGCCTTGTTTTTTTTTTTTTTATAATCTTAAACTTGCTTTTTTATCTGAAATATCAGCTGTCCGTCCAACAAATCGCCAAACGCTGTCTGTCCAAGAAGACATGGACCCTTTTGAGATCAACCGTCACGCGCGGCGCAAGAAAAACTGGCTCAGAAAGAAAATTGCGGGGCCAAGTCCAGGTTCACACTGTAAACAAAAACCTGCCTTCTTTTGATCAGCCATGTCCATTCCCGCTCGGAAATTCGTTTTTGGAAACGCTTCTAAGGTAAATCCATTTCCAATGTCATGCTTTAGTTGGTTCTCGTTCATAATGATTAAATCGTATCAAACTAGGCATATCCAGCTATTGTTTCAAGGACATTATTATGCACGCCCCCCGCAACGCGAGTTATGGTAGCTACATGGTTCATTTAATGTCGGCGATGCTTAAGCCGAATGTCTCTTTAGCGTCCTCTCACAGGCATGCGCTGGTCAAGCAATGACGATAAAGTAGTGGATACGCCTAAATACTCCAACACAACAAAGAAACTTGTGTACGGTTTAGCTAAAGTTATGGGATATTACTCGACAAGTTCGACCGCGATTCGAGTGAGCCATAGCCTCTATAATGTGTGCGCACAACAAATGGAACAAAACAAAGACTTTTTTGTCGGCAGTGAGTTGACAGAGCGCAGCGAAATCTTGTGACTAAAACTCCTGTTTTTCTGTTATCAGCTTGCAATCTGCCGGATAATTTTCAAACATGGTTTTCTGTTACCCAGCTGCACGTATGGATGCTGATGGTACACTTACGAGCGGAAAGCCAGGGTAAGCTTTACATCCAAGAGCTGGTCAATCGATTTTTTGAAGACTCCGAGGCAAGAATCCGAGAACATGGGGTAAGGGATGTTTTTATGACGAATGAGATTGGCTGATATCATACTGCGTGGTAGATCACTCAACAAAAGGTGATCAATAGCTATATCAAGGATCTTTTAGCTCAGTTCCATGGAGGCGTGGTTGCTTATGACGAAGGCATGTGCAAGGATGATCCTGTGCTTGCAGCTGCCTTGTGGAGGTTAGTGCGTGGCATTATTTGTGGGGAAGTGGTTAACACTGCAGTAGAAATTTATTTGCACCATCTACCAACGACGCAACAGATCTAGCCTACGTTGTACAGTATATCCGACGGGAATTACAAGAAATGGAGAAATTTGGTGGTGAAAAGTTCAATGCAGGCATTGTAGAATTTGGCAAACCTGAGGCCCCCTTTGAATCTTAAGCAAAAAAAAAAAAAACAAAATAGTTCCTTCATTTACGCTTAATCACATTGGAATAGAAACACAACATTCAATACATGCGACAAATCTTTGTTTATTCTAATCAGAGGAGGTGTACATACACATGAGGGGGGGTAGAGGGGAAGATGATATAAAGCTCTAGAAATCTGTATCAACCCTACGGTATCATTTATCAAACAAGAAGTATTCGCTGGCATCGCAAAAGAAGAGAAGAAAAGGAAGATGGAGGAATGAAATTTGGTGATGACAGAAACTGTCAATGAGCGACAGCATTTGCTGATTTGACGGCGCACATCCAGATACGCGTTTTGTATATTTTGAACAGTTCGCGCACCAATTCACGGAAGTCAATGCGCTGTTCCGCCACGAAATAGAATGTTAGTTTTCGCCGATCCCTAGAAAGAATTCACATGAGCAAAGACCGGAGCATTTTAAGTTGCTGAAACTTACCATTGATATTCGGCATTCATGACTTCCATTGGTAACTCTCTTTGCTTGATTTTGGTTTGACAGACGGACAAAGCTTTTTCTTCATCCTGGTTTTTGATGGCCAAGGTAGCTATTTCCGCTGGATTGGCAATTCGGTAAAGACATTTTACATGCAGCTCCTTGGCATTTGGACGCGTCGAAGCATCGCTGTCATGTACCGATTGGTTAGCCGCATCGCTCTGCATCATAACAATCTCTGCAGCTGTCAAATGGTCCATGACCACTGTGCCGAGATCCCGGCCCCGATCTGCTTCGACAATCACCAAGTCCCCATTCTTTGGCTGCAGCGTCCCGCGATCGCCTTCCATCACATAGCATATTTCGGAACGTCCAGCCTTGAATTCGACTTTGTACAGGACGGTGTTGCTGTCTACAAAGTGATGTAAAGGGATGCCTTTGCCCATGTTTTGACAACTTGGATCACCAGTGCCTCCCGCGTTGCTGGACGTCGCACGGGGACCACCAAAGTACTCCTCGATATGCTCCAATAAATCTTTGTGTAACACTTGTTGGCGCTGTCGATGGTACACATCTTCGCCACCAGTGTACTCGGGCAGATATCCAAGCGACTTGTCTACGGCTGAAGCAACGGAGTGTGTGTTACCACCACGTTGCGATAGATAGGGACCGGCAACGGAGTGTCGGCGAGCCCCGACGCCATTTGTAAGCTCCTCATATGATCTATGGAGAAGTCGACGTTTCTTTTTTAGTAACACAGTATTAAGCTTTTTCTTTTTTTTAAAAAAAAATCACCTTTGTAAGGTGGGGCCATCCATGACAAGGGATGTCCAGTAATCTGAACAAGGTAGGTTTTCTGTCAAAGAAAACCGTCGCTGCTGCTGCTGCTGCTGCTGTTGTTGCTGCGTGGTATATGCACCTCGCAACGTCACAGGACTGCACGACGCCCATTGAGCGGAATCGGGTGAAACTGTACGCTGCGCAACTGGAGGTGACCAAATAGAAGCCGCAGGAGAATAAGCCACGTTGCGGTCGTCCTCAGGGACCTGAGCAGCGGCAGCACCCGCCAGCGTAGATGTATAGGGTGTTGAGGACGGAAGTGAATCTTCAGCAGGTAAGCGACCAAAATAATCCTCTTGCATCATTGGTAAGTTGGATCTATAGCGTAATTGTTTCTGGAACACAGGTCCCTGACGCGAGCCCGCCGCAGCCGAAAAGGACATGCTCCGACGAGAGAAAAAGGCCGACTCCAGGGCGCGCTGCTGTTCATCCACACGTTTTTGATCTGCGGGAGATAAATTGGGTACCATCGGCGATACCAACGGGTGATCGGTCCAGATAGATGGTGATTTCCAAGCTAAACCTGACGAAGGTCTGTCGGTAGGCCAGGGAGACGGTACCGATGTAAGCGACGCTGGGCGGGATGTCTTATCTGGTTTGGGTTCCAACGAAAGTAAAGAATCGAGTTCGTTTTGTAAAGGAAAAGGTGTGTCAAAGTCATAAGCGTCAGGATAAAGAGATTCGGAAGAGGTTTCGTCTTTGGTGAAAAACGAAGTGTTGTCACTCGACCTGCTTCCATCCGATCCGTCTGCAGTTGCTGGTTCTGATGGATGTTGCGACTTGTTCATCCCCCACGCTTGATTCAAGTACGAATGAAACATCTTGTTTGTGCTTGCACTGGGTGTAGTGGGTGAACTACTGGAAGAGGCTTCCGAAACAATGTCAGTTTTGACACTGCACAATGCGTTTTGTTCTTCTTTGAATGGTGATTCAGGTCCTATAGGAGGAGCCAATGCACTAATCTCGCTAGTCATTCCCTTTTTTTTTTATGTATATATGAAGAAAGAAAAAAAAAAAGAGAGAGAGAGAGAGAGAGAAAAGAAAGAAGGAAAGAAATAATAAGGGGGGAATATAGTTCAGTGAAGGGGTTATTATTCAGGTGAGAAAAGAGCAGATGTACGTTTTGGTAGTGGTTGGTGGGAAAAAAAAAGAGGTCAAACGTTACAGTAGCAAAAGAAACTGTGGGCTGACGTGTTTGGTGCACTCCTTTCAATAAGGAGGCTTACCCTCCTTCAGCCTGCGCAACATCACACATAAAAGTCTTGAATTTTATCAATACATATATAAATCTATGAATATGTTTTCAGCTGTACTTGATAACACACAAGTTACTTTTTACTTCTATTTTCTTTTTTATGCTTGACACGTCTGGTAGGCTGCATGATTTTTCTTGTATTTGTGCAGAATCACATGAGAAACAAAAATTCACACACCACTTTGAAATTGCCAACCTCTCGTTTCCCTCCTGTCTCAGCTGGTCAGTGCGTTTGAAGCAATTCTAGTCCAGACCAACCCTCAACTTTAAATTCATTCGGTATAAAGCAGATTTTCGTATGCCCATGATTAAATGTCCAGTGAATGACCACTGAAAGGGCACATTGAAGAGACACGCATACCACATGGCTATTCTTTCCATCTTCATCCTACGTGTGTTATTATCAAAAGTGCAGTTTAGACACAGCACTAAATCTTGCCTCTATTTTCATCCAACAAGTGATACAAAACCCCTCTTACTTTGCCATTTTCACATTTGTGCTACCTTTAGTACCATCTTTCAAGTTACGCAAGCAGTACTTTCGAAATATCTACCGCGGCATTATTCATGCAAAATAGAAATACTGAGTAACCTGCATTGAAGTGTCTTTTTTTTTTCTTTCCTAGTCTTCATTTTTTAACGTCTATATCGAAAAAGAATAGAATTCGAGAAAAACAGCTGCATGTTTGTTCTCATTATCAAGACTGTCACACGTCAAGACCAACCACTGAAAAGAAAATATACGCCTGCGTCTAGATACAACTGCAGCCTAAAACCCGATATTTATATACACAGATGGAATATTGGAAGTAAAAAAGTCTCGCAATATTTTATTTCCAAAATGAAAGAGATAATATTTAGAGATCCTTCTTGAGGGTACCCATGAACTGGTGCTTTTCGGCAGCAGTCTGGAAGCGACCGTGACCGAACTTGGAGGAGGTGTCGATGAACTTGAGAGAAACCTTCTCCAAGGCGGAGCGCTTGGTGTGGACAGTCAAAGACTTGCGGAGGGTCAAGACTCTCTTCTTGGCACCAGCGCAGCAGCCCTTGATCATAACGAAGTCCTCGTTGACAATACCGTAGTGGGGGAAACCACCCATGGGGGTGATGGACTTGTCGGTGATGTCGAACTCAGTGGCAGCAGACTTCTTATCAGCACCGTTAGCAATGCGGTAGATCTTCTTGTTGATCTCAGTACGGCGGTGGTAACCACGCTGACCAGCACGGGGAACCGAGTACATGACTCGGGAAGGATGCCAGGCACCAATACAGGCAACCTTGCGGAGACCACGATGAGTCTTGCGAGGAAGCTTCTTGGTACCCCAACGGTGGGTAACACCTTCGAAACCGTGACCCTTGGTGGTACCAACGATATCAATCATCTCATCCTGCTCGAAGATGGAGCCAACAGTGACTTCCTTTTCGAAGTGCTCGCGAGCGTAGTCGACCTTCTGGGCAACGGAACCACCATTGAGCTGGATTTCCATGATGTGAGCCTTCTTCTGACCGAGCTTGGCCTTGCTGATCTGGGTGTGGGCAATGACGCGGACAACGGAACAGTACTTCTTGATGCGCTCGAGTTCACGAGTAACATCCTTAGCACCCTCGGCGTACTTCTTAGCGTACTTGGTGAAGGCCTTCTTCTTGGAGCGGTACCAGTTCTTGTAGAATCTGCGCTTAGCCTCCTCGGACAAGTGCTCAGCCCAGACAGTGGTCAAGGAACGGAGACCACGGGGAGTCTCGATGTAACCAACGACACCAATGATAACCATGGGAGGGGCTTCGATGACGGTGACAGCCTCGACGATCTCCTTCTTGTGCATCTCTGTTTTGTCCAGGTCAGACAACCACAATCTCCCACACGATCTATTTTAACTTACTGGAACCAGGGCGCTCCAAGTCGCGAACAATGTGGGTCATACCGGCCTTGTAACCCATGAAGGCGGTCAAGTGGACGGGCTTCTTGGGATCGTCCTTGGGGAAAGCCTTAACTCTACCGCGGTGGGATCTGGTTCTCTTGCGAGGGGAGAAACCCAAGTGACCGTGACGGGGAGCTGTAAAGATTAATGTAAGCTTTCTATTCTCTACGCAGCGCGATCATTCTGCAAGAAGACATACCCTCGAATTTTCTGTGCGACTATAAGAACGGGCAAAAAAAAAGGAAGTGGATGGATGGATGCTTAGGTTAGTGAATGATGTTCTTCGAATGTATGTATCTTTAGACATATTGGATGCATATCCTACCATGACTGCTCGAGGTAAGGTTGAGAGAGAAGGAAACAATGAGGCTAAGGAAGGCAGGGAAGATATCACAGGATTCAATCTCAGACGTTCCGGCTCGCGCAAACTTCCGATGACTCCGATAGGTCACAGCGTCCGACGGCCAGCAAAACTACAGGCTGAAGAGTCCATTTCATTGAATGGCTAGCTTTATCAAAGTGAACGATTTAGGGTTTAAAGCCGCATTGACCAAGTCATTTCTTTAACACATATTGTGTACTGTACGCTGTCGTCTTTTTCAAGGTGATAGTCAAAATCGTGAAAAAAAATAAGGTGTACATTTAAACCGACAAAGCAGCAATCGCTTAGCAGATTTCCAAGCCCTCTGCCTACGGAGATTGTTTTATGGTAAACCAGTCAGACTGCAGACGCCAACTATTTGTCAGTCAACACTCTTCGCCTCAATGCCTACTGTTACACAGGTGGATAAGCTACGGATGTCATATCGTATGCAAATGCTAGATTTGCCATACCCATCGGTGATCCTTATTTCTTCTACTGATATTGTTTTTCACAGACTGAAGTTTACAGCATTTACAAACAGAGAAGCTGTCTTATATATTATGTGGCGCCACGGTCTGTTGACGTGGGACCTACGACGTGAATTGACTTAACGGCAATACCACGACATCATGATCGTCGAGCATAACAACAAATGTTCATGAGTTACGTGACGCAATTGGCGTCAAAAAGAGAAAAAAAAATGTTGCCCTGAGATCTACAGAAAGTGCTACTTGTTGGAAGACGAGCATTTGAGATCTACAGAAAGTGTTACTTGTTGGAAGACGAGCATTTGAACCCCTTTTCCGTAAAAATTGAAAGCTAGCATCCCAAAATCCTTACTTATCGCAAGTTGCTAAAAACAGAGAAATGATGAATTAATTATTTTAAAAAAATCCAAAAGGATGACTTATCTGCGTGTGAACCCATGGTGTTCAAGCTATAAGCCGTGATATGCAAGCCTGCAAGGGATCAACAAGCCCTCTTGGCTGGTGCATCCGATCTTCTCTGTAATCCGGATCAACGTATGTGTTGTCTTTCACATTTTATTCTGATCAGCTACGACCATGTCATTTTATTCAGGGCGCCAAGCTTTGGTTTAATTCCTTGTTTAAAAGGTGCTCGTATTTAGGGATATCTTGATTGGGTCAATTTTTGGCTAAGTGAGGATTGCACCGATTACACTTCAGAAGCAACACTAATTTTACTTTTCCCATGCATCTAAACAAAAACCTAACTTTAATGCTGTCTATGTTCTTGCTTCTTGGGTTCCCCATGGTAAAAGATATACCAGGATAATTTAGATGACGACGTACAGGATTTTTAAGGTGGCGTTTCCAGCGAATTGCATGCGGGTGGGGGTAATGCAGGTTGCATTGTAATTTTGCTGATGTTATTGTTCTCGTTTGTAAAATGAATGAAGATGGGGGGAAATCAAAAAATGGGGTGTTATACTTTGAATACTTGCACAACATAACAATTGTTTCAAAGTGGAACTCACGTTACCGTACGTGTCAAGGTCCAATGACCGATGGTTTAAATGTAGAAAATTTAAATCTTGGTTGTCAGGGAAATTTGTATGCAACTAGGTGTAACAAAAATACACAGCCTACCCCATTGTGAAAACTATACTGCTGTTTCTTAAAAAAAAAATCATGTGTTTGTACAGTTTTTACTTGGTTTGGTTTAGGAAAAAAGAAAAAAGGAAAAAAAAAAAAAGGAGATGAAAATGGGGGGTTTAAACAAGGCAAAGGCTGTGTGTGTGTATATGTGTGTGTGTGTGTGTGTGTGTGTGTGTGTGTGATTAATTAAACAGGAAAAATGGAGCTATACGGAGTCGTCTCCGTCCATGTCATCCGAGAAAAATTTGTCCGGTCCGTTTATTAGACTGACCATGACGGCTAGACTCAGAATGCCGAGGAATCGACACCATCGCCAACTTGCATAGACAACAAACTTGAAACCGTTTACTAAATTCTTTCCAAGCCAAGAACGGCCGGTGGCTCCCATTCGGCGATGCTCGGACATTGCATCCTTGATCTCCGATAACGGCCGACAGCACAAATCTGGCCGTTGGAGAAGAAAGTACATATCCTCGCTAAATCCGCCATCGTCTTCGCAGGAGCTTAAGCCATCAAGGAAACTCAAAGCCTCATCGAGTACAGTGCGTTCGGGTATATGGACAGGTGAAGGTATAGATTTGCGAAATTGAAGCCATGAATCAACTTCGCTAGGGGCATACGAAGACTGCTGTTGTTCTTGGTCACAGAGCCATGATTCGTAGGTTGGTAGGTCCTCGACAAACTGTGGTCGAGGTGATGATGATCTATTGTAATCTTGTTCTGCATCATCCGAAACACTAGATGAAAACAAAAATGATGCATCTGTGCCTTGAAATTTAGGGGAATGACGACCCTCGAGAGGTGATAAAGGATGATGGTATGCTTCGGTTGGTTGTGAGAAATCTTGCGACGAGAAATCCATTTCCTGTTGTTCCGTATTCGTTGTTAGAGATTGGAAAGGAAACTTGTGCGCGTCCGTTTCGCTCCTGTGGTACAACGCCACATCAAGGGTGGCAGATTTCTCATGTGATCGAGAATAAGACATTGGCTGATGATGATGATGATGATAATGTTGACGGGTGATAGGCAATGACCATCCGTGGTGTGAACTGACAATATTATCTGCTTCGTACGTTGGTCGGTCTCGGTATCGCTCTCGGTGGCATCGTACACGCTTACGTCGTCGATCTTTCAGCTGATCCTCCTCTGTATGTGCGGGATCTGTGCACGGATTGTTTGTGATACTTGTTGCTTCACTGTAATCATCTTCCAGCATCGTCGATACCTGAGGTCGACTGAACAAGGAAGACGCAAAGGTTTGTGCTGATGAAAAGGATGAGGAAGAAGTGATGGCTGTCGTGGAGGAGTCGGAAGTGGTCAGGGCACCGGTTGTCATTGGTGATACCTTGAGCTGAGACAGCTCTGTCCGATGCTTATCAACTCGTCGCTCCAACTCTTCCAGAGCATGGTCTTGTGTGTTATCTTCTCCTATCTTCGTCACCAAATCTACTGTGGTTGCAGCTTCCATCCGTAGCATCTCCAGTTGGTTTTGTAACCGAGTTATCTCGCTTATCACGTCGCCTGCGCCTTCCTGAAGTAGCCGTCGTCGCAAACGTGTCGTAGCTTGCTGAATAAGCTCTTCCTTTAACATTGAATCTTGTTTATTATTCTCAAAGATCCAGTCCCACGAATTTTCGGTTTCCATGGCCGATCGGTACCCCTTTGACGTGATAGGCGGCTCAAGAGGTCTTAAGGTGTCTGTCTCAAAAAGTGTTTGCGCCATGGTAGTTGAAGTAGAAGAAAAGGAAGAAGAGAAGGCGAGAAGAAAGCAAGAAGCAAGGCAAAAGATAAAGAAAATCGCGCAAGAGAGAGCAGGTCAAAAAAGGGAGTAATTCCCGTCATTCGGCAAAGACGAAACACGAAACAAAAAAGAAGAAAAACCATATCACAAGGGCTTGCATGCGCGCGATCATGATAAACCATGATTGTTATTTGTTTGCCTTGTTTGGGACCGAAATTACTTTCTTTCTTTGCACTGTGTTGCCCACATGTCCATTGTCAATGCCTTCCCCGCGATAAAAAACTTGTTCTCCGTCGTAAACATCGATAGATTTCAAAGTGGCTGCTCAAAGTGACACCACTGACAACCACGTGCAAATGAATAATTATCAGCTGCCCCCTCCCACACATAGGACGTTTTGCAATCTGCATCTTCCTCTGTAAAGCATAGCAAAGTTAAATCTGTCAGCTGAAATTTCTTGTACGTCCTTGTGCGTGAGATTATTCCCTTGTCTTGTGCCACGCTCTCTTTACTTGTTTCCGTGCAAACATATCCGCTTTCTCTTTCAATAAAATAAATTACGGATTTATTGTCAAACAAATAATTGCTACACAGAAACCAGCAATGTAGCAAACATAGCATTCTAAGCTCTCCTTCTTTTTAGGAAAGAGCGCTTCCTTTTACCGTGTGGGTGACGGGCACCCTTGGCTGAAGAATGAGAAACGTGGCCATTACTATTGGCAGTAGCACTAGGAGAAGATGCTATAGCTTTATCGCTCGAAGGGGTAACATTATCAGTAGAAGTAGTGGTAGTACCAGCAGCGGTGGATGTCGATTTCAAGGAAGCACCACTGGTGTCGGCCTCAGCACTGGCTCCGAAATAACGTGCATCCTTGAAGGGCGTGGACGTAGTTGCAGTAACAGTGGTACTTGAGGAATTGCCGCCTTTGGAAGTCTTCGTGCTGGAACCGGAAGAAGCGGGACTGTCATCAGCCGTCTGTATCGTAAAGATCTGGCTCATTTGCTTGTCATCGTTCTTCTCTTTGTCATCATCTTCGTCTTCGTCTTCTTCCTCTTCTTCTTCTTCTTCATCTCCATCTCCCTCGTCTTCGCTATCGTCATCGTCATCACCATCATGCTGTGATTTCTTTTCCGTGTTAGGAGCGCTAACGCTGTCAATTTCAACGAAGTAGTGGCCGGAAGTGATATTTCCGGGAACGACCCAAGCGAATGCGCATGATTCCGGGATATCGTCCGCCTTCCATTCACGGATTGTTTGTACTATCCTGAATAGAGGAGTTCACGTTATAAGCCTGACAAGTGTGGTGCCAGTGACACTTACGTTCCGCTTTCCGTGTACAAGTTGGCTTGTATATTTTTCTCGTCGTCATCCGGCATATCTTTGACCATAAACTCAATGATCGAACCTGGGCTATACACTTGGTTGGCCGATGGTTGTTCGAAGTACTTTGGACCAGCTAGCACAGAGGTTGCTGCCAAGGAAAGAGCGCCCAGGATAGAACACAAAAAGGTCTGCTTGCAACGTAAGTCAGGTTTCATTCCTTTGGGGGGAGTCCACTTGCCTTCATGTTCGGTAGCAATTTAAAACCAAACAAACAATAGAACCACAGGATGTCTTTATATATATGTAGACATTGAATTATTTTAATCTAATAAACCGAAAACTCATGGTTATGCTAAAGCGTGAGGACAGATATCCATAAAAAGAGATCGTCATTAATGATCTCCCGCTTTCTAACCATTAGTTCGACAAAGGCCTCCCCCTAGTCAAGGGGGATCACAAGTAGAAGGAGTATAGCATCATTGCTTAGTCCAAAGTAATGGATTTTTAGCATTTTCTGTAGGACACACACTATCCATATTTCCCAGATTGTCAGAAAAAATTCCTTCGTCAGTTTATACAGGCTGCGCAGGTCCCAACAATAGACGACAAAGGAAACACGATCTCTTGTTCCACGTTTCTTTCCTCAATTTCGTTAAGTGCGGGAGGGGTCGCTTTCACGGATTAAAACAAAAAGATTTTACTTTTTATATAGTTACAAATAGAGGAACGCTATACTACAAGGATACAACTTAGTAACGGTAGTGGTCGGGCTTGTAAGGACCCTCAACAGGGATGGAAAGGTACTCGGACTGAACCTTGGAAAGCTCAGTAAGCTTGACACCGAGCTTGCCCAAGTGAGCACGGGCAACTTCCTCATCCAACTTCTTGGGAAGAACGTGGACACCGATGGACCATTGTTCGGGCTGGGTCCACAAAGCGATCTGGGCCAAGGTCTGGTTGGAGAAGGAGTTGGACATGACGAACGAAGGATGGCCAGTAGCACAACCAAGGTTGACAAGACGACCCTCAGCCAACAAGATAACGTGGCGGCCGCTCTTCATGGTGAAACGGTCGACCTGGGGCTTGATGTTGACGACCTCAGCAGCGTTGGCCTTGAGCCAAGCAACGTCAATTTCAATATCGAAGTGACCAATGTTGCAGACAATAGCATCATCCTTCATGGCCTCGAAGTGAGCACCAGTGATAATGTCACGGCAACCAGTGGTAGTGACGAAGATCTGACCTTCGGCGACAGCCTCTTCCATGGTGGTAACTTCGTAACCTTCCATAGCAGCCTGGAGAGCGTTGATGGGATCAACTTCGGTGACAATGACACGGGAACCGAAGGCACGGAGAGCAGCACTACATGAAACAGTCAGTGCCCCAAGGTAGACAATCAACACAAAGACACTTACGCGCAACCCTTGCCAACGTCACCGTAACCAGCAACAACGGAAACCTTACCAGCGATCATGACATCGGTGGCACGCTTGATACCATCGACAAGAGACTCACGGCAACCGTACAAGTTATCGAACTTGGACTTGGTGACGGAGTCGTTGACGTTGATGGAAGGAAGCTTGAGGGTACCGTTCTTGAGCATCTTGTACAAGTTGTGGACACCAGTGGTGGTCTCCTCGGAGAGACCCTTGATGCCAGGAAGCAACTGAGGGTACTTCTCGTGAACAATGTTGGTCAAGTCACCACCATCATCCAAGATCATGTTCAAGGGCTGACCGTCAGGGAAGAAGAGGGTCTTCTCAATACACCAGATGAATTCCTCATCAGTCTCACCCTTCCAGGCGTAGACAGGGACGCCAGTAGCAGCAATAGCAGCAGCGGCGTGGTCCTGGGTGGAGAAGCTACGACATAGATTAGTCATCAATGACTCTCTTTTTCGCATTTTTTACTTACATGTTGCAAGAGGACCAGGTCACCTCAGCACCCAAGGCAGTCAAAGTCTCAATGAGGACAGCAGTTTGCTAATAACACATTTTGTTCAGGAACAACCCTTTTTTTTCGACATGTCTCACTTACGATGGTCATGTGCAAGCAACCAGCAATGCGAGCACCCTTCAAGGGCTGGGAAGGACCGTACTTCTCACGGATGGCCATGAGACCGGGCATTTCATTTTCAGCAAGCTCGATTTCCTTGCGGCCGAAAGCAGCTGAAAGGTACAGTAAGCAACAAGAACGCGTCAGGTCATGTATAAAAGTTACCCAAAGAGATGTCAGCAACCTTGTAGTTAACCATGGTAAAGAGGGAAGTGGTAGAGGAAAGAAACCGCGCCAACGAATGTGCTCAGGTTAGTTAAAATGGAACAACACAATGTTTTTATTGGATGAAAAAATTTTTTGGGCCCGTTTTTACAGGCGCCGCGGTGTCCCACAGCGACAAAGACTTCCATCGTCCTCATGAGATGGATAAGTTTTCGATGACATTGTTTGTGCGTTCTGTCGATGGTAAAAAGAAACGCACGTAAAAACAAAAAGAAACTCTTTTACGAGAAACTAGGCTGTGGCCGTAAAAGATCAAAGGACATGAGCATTGGGACATGCTTTAAAAATCTAAGCAATTTATTCTTCTCGTATATTCGCTATTCACTCTATGCTCAGTACAACGTGTGACCCATGTAGAATAAAACGTGGGAAAAACCAACGGCAATAGGAAGCCACCGCGAGAATTAGTGGTGGACGATCGGTGGGACGTTGCGTTCCCATTTGGTACCTTCAGGGCCAAGAGGAACTATAACATAAATCATTGGATTAATTTCATGCCCACAAACAATAAAAAGCCTCCTGAAAAAGAAAGCAGTAATTGATACTTTACGTTTGTAAGGGTCGGGATGAGCCCATTCTTGAAGTGTCTTCTCGGTCTGTTTCACAAGAGCCTGCAATTCCTTGGGATTCGAGACATGCTTGTTGGCCTCGAATTGTGCACGAATGGCCAAAGCCTTCTGACGCCACAAATCGCGTTGAATGTACCAATCAAGAGAAAGCTTCAATGAACGCTTGTACAGCGATTGGACTTGAAGTCTATGCGCGTTCTTAAATGCTGAGGAGGCTGCGGGAGTCGACATCGTTGTGCGTCTTTACAATTTTCGGTCGAGCGCCCTTGCCTTGCAAGTCTATCGGCACCAGTCACTCGATCGTAAAATGATTGGACGTCTGGCTTTTCTACTTCGTCCATCTCAGGGTCGGGAAGAGAGGATGTCTTATCCTGCTGCCCACTGAAGGTCGTTGGGGTCTGCATCTGTTTTGTCAATTAAAAGCCAAAATAATCTTTTTTTTTTTTTTTTTTTTTGGCAATTTCTGAAGATACCTTTACTCCTACAGACCCCAGAGCTTTCTTGTTCGGAAAGCAGTGACAGTCACCGATAACTCACTCGGGTTGTACGACGTGTTTATTCTTAAAAAAAAAAACAAGTTCTTGACATGTCACACCATTAAACGAGGAGAGGGAAAAAAATGCATAAACATGTGAAGCACTCGGGATGTACGTGGAACGCATGTTTTTTTTTTTTTATCGGCATCATACCAAGTTTGTCTCTTGCTAAAAGATTATAGTTCATCAAGCGAAATGGGTGAGTAATTCCAAAATTTAGGCACATCATCGCCGATAGACGGCATTCCTCTATGCATAGCAGCTTGATCAATGGATTTCGGTCAAAGTATGATGACAAATTCTGACACATTCTACAACATTCTTCCTTGTTTGTTTACTTGTGGCAAAAATTGCATGCAATTCATATGAAACGGATCGACACTTGTGGGGGATGTTGTTTAAACAAAACGTTAATATAGCTGTCAGTGACGAAATGTTGATTTGTTGAATTTTTAACACGCCCGCATGAATTTAACCCAACAAACACCTATTTAGAGTTTTCAATCGAAAAAAAAAAAAAACAAGTAAAACATATTCCGTTACGATTTGCAACAGAAAACAAATCAATATTTTGATACAGATAAACAAACCGATAAGACATATTGACGCATAACAACTTGCTATATCCATGTGACACTTTTTATCTGCCTTCCTTTTCTAGAATCCGATGTCAAGCCGTGCTTCAGCATATATACGCGTCAAAGAACGGAAAGATTCCTGTTACACGCGATGCTCTAGTCAACCTTCACAACATGACAATACTTGCAAAAAGTGGGAATGAGTACAAATGAACAGCAACGGTGATCAAACCAAATCTTTTTGGATAAAGCATCTCGACAGCTCTAGCCTGTGAAGCAAAAAGATTAGTCCCAGGCTCGGGCGCAAAAGTTAAAGTCTTGAAACAATTGTGGACTCAGCCAAGTTCCAAGCAAGTATAAGTTACGGTTATCTACATTACTTATCTCATGTTGTAAAGAAAGGAAATTCAATCCCAAAAGTAATGTCCACGTTCTAGATGGTAAAATGTACCACTCAAATGGTTCATCTGTCTCTCCCTCTTTGTCTTCCATTATGATTGGACAGCTGTCTCAGCTCAAACCACTGCAGTCGTGCTTTCTTTTTTTCAATCTCAACTGAAAATTCAGCACATCCCCGTTTTCTTTTTCCTTCTACGTGGATCTTGTCTCCCTGTTTCCTCTTTTCACTATTACACGATAAGAACCAGCGTACGATGGGTCTGTGGAGGGGTTTTAAAGTTATCTATAATCGGTCCTATGACAAACGGCCTTTTCTGACGCTTTGTGTTACAAACGGTACTCTCGGCATAGTCAGTGACGTGGCAGCTCAAAGCATAGCTTATCTGGATGCAAAAAGATCATTATCGGAAGGTCATAGGTCCCTTCACCTTCAGGAGCGACTTCCAGAAAGTCTACAAAAACATCAATCCCTATGGCCTCCACCACCCTCGTCGTGGGATGCAGTTCGAACGCTACGGTTTGCGTGTTACAATTTTTGTGTTGCACCCATTGCCGGTAGATGGTACATGTTTCTGGACAGTTTTTTTCCTATGCCACAAGGAAACAGTCGTCATATAAAACGAAAAAGAGACGTGATGGCTTTCAAAAGAATGGTAAACATATGCACGCACGCATGGTGCAGAAGGTGCATATCCTGTGAACTTTAAATTGACCACCTTGTTTCTTTCCTCGGCAGATCACTGATCAAACGACGTTTGCTCCTGCTGGTCTTATATTATTTTTCACTGTAATGGGTTACGCAGAGTCCGGTAAATGGAGAGGGATTGAAGAGAAGTTCCAGGATGCATTTGTTCCAGCTCTTATAACCAATTATAAAATATGGCCATGGGTTCAGCTCGTCAACTTCAAGTTCATGCCTCTCCAATACCGTCTACCATTTGCCAGCAGTATAGGCATTCTGTGGAATATTTATCTTAGTTGGATCAATAATGCAACGAAGCAAGAAGAGTATGTGTTGGAACACAATGAAAACCTTTAAATACACTTGATAGAATAATAAAACAACGCCTACATCGAACGCTGGGAAGGATTGCAAAGCAAAGGTTTCAGAAAACGGGTTCCATCGATGCTTAAAAGCACTCTGCTTGATGGCCGTTGAAAAGAGATATTTCGCGTTGGCCAGGTGTAGAGAAAGCAGCAGGATAAAATATATGTGGCTTCGGTAAAGAGCATCAAGATGTAATGGCACCAAGATGAAAAGTTGTCAAAGGTAGTAGAGAGTTCGAGTTTTGGTGAGTACCAGATGAGATTTTAAGTCAGCACCAAAACTATGGGATATCTCTCGGTTTGAAAGATAAAGAGAAGAATAAGAATATAAAAAGGACCTTCAACACCGATTGTAGCGGCTGTTAGGTAGATTATTGATGGGTCCTGTTAAAATAAAAGTAATCTGATCGTTAGTAAATTGCGTATGTGATTACCAGTGATCTCGTGTTGGATCTTGCAAGCGTAATCAAATTAGATGAGTGGATATAAGAGTAAATCCGTGAAAGGAATAAATCAAGAGAAATAAAAAGTGAATCAAAGAAAAATAACATCTCGCGGGGAGTACCATTATTTTGGAGGAATTTGGGTGGACGCCGCATATGTTTTTTAACAGTTTTTTACAATCATAATTACATCGGATCAATTTATTATACTGAGTTAACGATTATCTCTGGAATCGTCCCAATATGGAAAAAGCAAGATGTCCGACAGTCAATCCTCATTAAAAGATCATTTTTTCGCATCTTTCTCTCGAGGCACTTATCTGACATGAAAACAATGAATATAACCTGGTTCTCCTCATTGTATTATTATATATACGGTATTAGTTTAGGAAAAACTAGTTTTTTGTCAAAAGTGAGGTAAAAAGGCGATTTTCCAAGGTTAGCTTCCTTGGTTTTCACTCATTTTGGGTGTCTTTGCAGATTTTTGACCACCCATCTCAAACAGTTTTTTTTTTCTTTCATTTGCATATCATATTGTAGCTTATTTCGTTCTCTTTTGCAGTATGAATCTTTTTCTTTATGTGATTCCTTTTCATGAATTATTATCGACAATGTAGGAGTTGAAATGTCTTGACGTTTTCTAGAGCTGCCAGTTTATACCACCCGTGTTCCTATCATCGCCGTTGTCCAAAAGCATCCTTTAAATTCAGATGAGGCATTGCGTCTATCAGTCACTCAGAAATATGCATGGTTCATTTGTCACAACTTCTCATGGCATCACATTTGCCAAACAGGGTTCAGAAATTACTTAAGAATGCGTATATTTTTGTACTAACAAAGAAAGGAAAGCAAGTTGTTTTATGCAGAATAAATGTACAAGGGAAAAAAAAATAGGTGGATGAGGGTTTTAACGCCAGTCTATGTCATTTGATTTTAATGTTGGGCACCACTTCGTTTCAAAAGGGTCACGTTCATCTCCAACGTCGGTAAAGCCTTCGCTTGCGGTGGGGCCAGTGTAGGTGTAGGTAGGAATCCAGCCTTGATAAGGTAAGCGTAGTAAAGACCTAGAAGGTCATCACCCATGAGTGGACACAGGATGCTATCCTTGGCTAAGATGGTCTGCGTGTTTGCATCATCCAACTGCGCGCTCTTGGTGGACGTTGGCAGGTCATCTAGAACAAAGTGAAGCAGCGGGAAAAGAGAGTGGTCTTGTGCTTGTAATGTGTACTCCATCAATTTGTTTCGCCAGTCAATGTATTCCGTCTGCTGACAAGTATAGCCAAACGTCGTCAACGTACCGAACAATTGGTTGAACGAGAAGTTAACGGGATGTGTCACCTGGAAGACACCAAGTTTGCATGCCTCCTGATCGTACAAGGCGGCGGATGCCACAACAGAAGCGACATAGTCCACTGAACAAAGGTTGACGTTGTTGGAAATGGATGGGATGTAGCCGAGCTCGATGCAACCCTTGATTAAACGCCAGATGAAATCGTCCGTGTTGGTCACACCCGTGTGAGAATCACCTAGGATGTAGCCGGGTCTGACAATAGTGGCAGGCATACCACGACGTCTTGCCTCCATGATCAACCGCTCGGCCACCCACTTGGATTGTCCATAACCAGACTCGAGACCTGTGCGAGAACCTTCCAGACCGTCGCTCTCCAAAACACGCTGACGCTCATCAAACTCGACGTAGTGCGGTGTGTCGAGCACAGAGGTAGATGAAACAAAGTGGAAGGACTTCTGCTTGGCTTCCGAAGCCAGACGCATTGCCCATAACGTGCCAACCACATTGGGCGCGCGCAGTTTCTGATATGGATAGACCCAGTGGACAAGGGCTCCGTTATGGATCACACCGTCCGCTTCTGTCACAATTCGTTTCCAGTCGCTCTCCGAGAGGCCGAGACGATCACTCTCCAAATCACCACAGATCGCTTCGACACGGTTATCCGTTTCCCAGTCATCCTGCCACACCAGATGACCGACAGCTGCTTGCTTCACACGGTCGTAGGCTGCCTTGCTATCCCTTGCTCGAACAATACAGATCACTCGTGTCTGAGGATATGCAAGGACCTTGCTAAGAATGAATGCACCAAGGAATCCTGTGGCTCCTGTCAACACAAACGTGCGTCTTCCCTCGGAAACAACCAGGGGATCATAAGATGCTTGGAGGAACTCGGCGGCAAGAACGTCAACATCTGCGCTGTAGTCAACCACCTGCTTTTCCTTGGCTGCCTCCGCTGGTTTCTCTGCCTCTTGAGGTTGCTGTTCCGCCAACAGCAGATCGCTCTCTTGCAGTTTGGTGACTTGCTGAGCTAATCCACGAATGGTAGGTTCGGCAAAAACAAGACCTAGTGGTGCATCCACCTGGAACCTCTGTCGAATCTCGAAGATCAGCCGAGTGGCAATCAGAGAATGACCACCAATATCAAAGAAATCCTCATCCAACCCAATCACCGGTTCGGGCGATGGCAGCAGTTTCTGCCAGATATCGTGAATCGCCGCTTCGTTCGGGTTCATGTTGAGAAGCTTAGCCGAAGGCTGCTGCTCGGGCTTTGTCTGGAACTGTGCCGTGTCAGGGAAAGGCAAAGCGTTCTTGTCAACCTTGCCGTTAGGTGTAAGCGGCATACGAACAAGAGGGACAAAGACAGAGGGGATGGCATACGTTGGCAGCTTCTTCTTCAGATAGTCGCGCACATTTCGAATCAACTCGCGGTACTTGCGGCGAGAGCGGATATCGGCAGGGTTATCGTTTTGATCGCCTTCATCCGTAGCACTGACGAATCCAGAGTCGATGTCTTGGACAGGGACGAAGTACGCTACCAAGGTTTGCTCTTCATTCTTGTCACGTCGGACCAATGTCACGTTTTCTCGGATCAAAGGATGTTGTGACAGATGGGTGTCAATTTCACCCAATTCAATACGAAAGCCACGAATCTTGATCTGGTCATCTGCACGCCCCGTGCACTCGACATTGCCGTCCGGACGATAGCGACCAAGGTCACCGGATCGATACATACGATCACGCTTGCCCTTCCAGTATGCCTTCCAAGCATCGCCCTGCACAACTGCTTCTGCCTCCTTGTTCTCTTCGTTGGGATTAGCAACAAACCAGTTGGAAATGAACTTTTCGTTGGTAGCGTCAGGGAGCTCAAGGTAGCCCTCGGATAAGCCGGGTGCACGGACATAGATCTCGCCAATCTCACCAACGGCACACATCTTTGTTCGATCATGACGGTTGACAACCAAAAGCTGTACGTTCACCATACCCTTGCCGGCAGGGATAACCTCCTTCTGTGCGCTTAAGAAAGCAGGATGGCTTGATCGAGAAGGCACCACGTAATAGGATACGGATCGCTGAGTCTCTGTTGTGCCGTACATGTTGATGACGGCGACGTTGGGAGCAAACTTTTGGATACGAGCAGCATCACGCTTGGTTAGGATGTCACCCACAAAGAATGCGTTTCGGAGAGCAGGGATTTCTGTTTGAGCATGCGAAGACAGAAGCTGACCCATGGCTGGTGTGAGATGGGTGATGGTGACCTGTGAGCGTTGCATCCAGTCGGCCAGCCGTCCAGGAATACCAATATCTTCTGCCGTTGGAACATGTAGCTGGGCACCAAAGAAAAGAGGAGTAAAGATGTCACGTTGGATAGGGTCATGTGCAATGCCAGACAACATGGTGAACTTGTCTTCGTCAGAGATATCAAAGGTCTCCGCCATCCATGGATAAAAGTGTGTCAAGGAGAAATGACGACCACGAACACCTTGTCCAAAGGTTAGCCTTTTTCTTCTCAGTTATCCTTTATACCGTCCTTACCCTTTGGAATACCCGTACTACCGCTGGTGAAACTAAGAGTACCAATGCTGTCAGGACCAATGACAATGCCGGTGTCTTGCGCGGCCTTTGCCCGCACCGTATCCAAGACGTCTTCAGAAGCGTTTGCAAGCTGGCCTCCATACACGGAACCATTGGTATCCATTTGCAGGCTAGGAATCTCGCAAACGACTTGCTGCTCTGTCTTGATGTACTGACGTACGGATTCGGCAATTTGTCCTGCACGGCGGATGACAATCAGACCGCGAGGCTTGGCAACGGATAAGTAGATTTCTTGTCTTGCTGCAGGATAGGCCGGATCTGATACAGGATATGTCATTAGCGCTACGCTAAGAGCGGTAGAAGTCGCTTACCAATTACACTGAAAGTCGCACCGGCCTTAAGCACACCCATAATGGATACAACCAAATCGACACCACGATAGGCGTAGATGACAACCACATCTTCCCGCTGTATTCCATTCTCCACAAGGTAGTGGGCCACCGTATTAGAAGCGTGATGAATATGCTGATAGTTGTAAGTGCTAATGGAGCCATCGTCCAACGATTCAACAACACAGGGGCGAGTGGGATGGTTCCTTGCATTCTCTGAAAAGATGTCCGTAATTGCACCACGCCACAAAGACCAATGCAGATCGGCCGTTGGATCTGGCAACGGCGAATCGGACGCACCCACATCCGACAGTGGGATCTGCCCAACGGCAAGATCTTGCGCCTTGGCTGCATTTTCCAGAATCATGGTCATCTGAGTGAGAATATATTGGATGCGTCGTGGAGAGAACAGGATTTGGTTGTACACCACCCGGATGGAGATTGGACGCAAAAAGGACGTTCGTAATGACATGGATGTCTCGGGAGAAGTAATGAAGATAGTCAAATCTGAGTTTGCGGATGTATAAGAGAGTTGCTCTTGTGATGGTGTATCCGTTTCATTGTAGAAACGTACACGGAAGATGGGGCGTCGTGAATCTGGATCTGTTCCCTGTTCCAATGCTTCCACCAGCTGCTCGAATGGAATTTCATGTGATAATGCTTCAGCTTCCACCTAACGAACAATCCCTCCCTTTAGTCTTGCGAAGCTCCACGATTACCATCCTTCTTTCTTACCTGCTGAACCATGGACACAACCTCATTAAATGTGTTCTTAGGGTTGACTTGTAAGCATAGGGCAACAGGATTGCCGGATGGAGAGGAGGAGCCTACCGCAAACTCCTCATCCCCCGTATAGCGTTGAAGTAATACGGCAAAAGCGGCCAACAAGATGGAGAAGGCAGTTGGCCTATCATTTGAAGAAGCCATTGAAAGCTGGAGAACGCTCAATAGCGTTTGTTCCGACAGTTCAAATGCTCGCACGTTCTCCACAGTCTTGGCTGGAAGTGGTCTTGGGTAATCGGTTGGTACAAGCAAGTCGGATAGACTGTGTAGACGAGACTTCCATTGCTGGATATAATCGGTGCTGCTTGATGTGTTTGTAGAGGATGTGTGTACCATGATGGTGGAAACGATAGTAATAAAGTAAAGCGGTTACGAATTAGAAACGGTGAGAGAGACATTGCTTTTAAAGCCTGCGATCATTTATGCTGTGGACAGTCCAAAAATGGTAATCGCGATGAGATGATGTATACTCCGCTAGATGGAGACGATCCAGATTATCACAAGGGTTCATCAACTTGTGCAGTAATCCTTCATTCCTTCGCAGGTTTTTGTAATCCGTATGGATCAATAAATAGTAAATGGGTACGCAAGGATCAATACGATCACGGAGAATGCTAAATCCATTGTATAAAAAAGAAAAAGAAAACGAAAAAGGAAGGAGCGTTAAATTGCTGATCAAAGAGCACCATTTTAACAACAACCGCGAACTCATTGATCACTCTAAATTCTCTATTCACGACGTATTTGGTCAAAAGGCAACGATGATGTCTTAAGAGCCCGCGTCTGTTGGGAAATTTAAAATCTCCGCTGTATCATTTCCACTTTTGGTAAGATAATCAACTCCCAATGTCTTTTGCAGAAGGTAAAGCAGTACCAAAAGCCACATTTGCCTGCACACAAAAGATGTGGGAGATATGATACCATCATTGAACAGTGTGCATGGATACATATAGTATCTCATGCAAGCCAACGAGTCAAAACGCTTTCCTTTTCTTCTTCGCGGTCTTTTGCTAACGCGAACCCATGGATCCAGCAAGGTATGCTGTATGTGCACATTGTCTATTACATGCCTCTTAGAAACAGATACAAATGTCCCCAGGAATGCAACCGACACAAATGTCTTTCGATATGCAACATAGCAACCTTTTTTTAACTTTTGACTCAGAATGAACAAGAAGTGACTTGCATCGGGGACACAAACAAAAAAAATTAAGTGAGATCTTCTCTCTGCTTCTTCTTTGTTTCAACCTATAATGGATTACGTAAAAGATCTTGACAATCGACTTTTGTTCGCTGTGCCCAAGAAGGGCCGTCTCTATGAACAGTGCTTGCAGTTGCTGTCCGGTTCTGACATCCATTTTAACCGAAAGACGCGTCAAGACATCGCGCTTTGCACCAATCTCCCCATTGCGCTCATTTTCTTGCCTGCTGCCGATATTCCTAAATATGTTGCTGAGGGAAACGTGGATTTGGGTATCACTGGACAAGATATGGTGATGGAAAATGAAGTTGGTGATAAAGTTGACGAAATTATGCCGCTTGGGTTTGGCAAATGCCGTCTTTGTGTTCAGGTTCCTGTCAAGGGCGATTTCCAAACCTTGGAATCCCTTGTTGGCAAGCGCATTGTCACTAGTTTTGATGGTTTCGCACGAAAAATCTTTGATAAATTGGACCAGGAGAATGGAACAAAGACCACCATCAACTATGTCTCCGGTTCCGTTGAAGCTGCATGTGCTCTTGGCCTCGCAGACGGTATCAGTAAGTGTCATGACAACAGGACGATCAACCAGACGCGACTGACACATTCTCCCTTTTTTTTTCTGTTACGCAGTTGATCTTGTTGGTATGTAAATGATTATTTTTGTTGGGCGTTGACACTAAATCGTTTCTGTTTAGAATCGGGTGAAACAATGCGTGCAGCTGGTCTTCACGATATCCATACATTGATGACAACGGAATCTGTTCTTATCTCCAACAAAAACTCCTCGCATGCAAATTTGGTTGCCAAGATCGCCTCCCGTATCCGTGGTGTGATTACCGCCAACAAATACGTTCTTTGCACCTATAACGTGCACCGGGATAACCTTAGCAAGGCTGTGTTGATTACTCCTGGTCGTCAAGGTGCTACCGTGTCATCACTTGATTCGCACGCAGGATGGGTGGCCGTGTCTTCGATGATTCAGAAGAAGGAAAAGGGCGAGATCATGGACCGACTATCTGAAGTTGGCGCGTCAGATATCCTGGTTACGGCGTTCACCAACTGCAGAGTCTAAAACAATCTCAATCGTCTTTCTGTCATTCATTCTTCCGTCTCTCCCCCTTCCTTCTTTATTTTTGTATAAACGCTACTTGTAGAAGAGAACACTCATTATGATGTCCAGCATCGTGTTGAAATAGAAGAACGTCATTTGTCACACACATATATATAAAAAGAAGCAGCGGAAGAGCATGGGTCGCGAACTATGTATATTTGCTATTGCCCATCGAGTTAGTGCACAAAAAATGAAGAGAACTCATCTCATTTTTTATTAAGTGAGGGGGGAAATGGCAAACTCTACCCAAAAAGAACACGGCTTGTGTGAATTTAGATGTTGTGGGTCACCTGCCAGACACGGATGTTGTTGTCAGTGTAGCCAGAGAACAAGGTGTGGCCATCAGCGGACCAGGCAACGGACAAGCACTCGGGATCACGGGCCTTTCTCTTGCCAATCTGGCTGAATTCAGGGCGGAGCTCATCAACAGGCTGCTTAGTCTCGAGATCCCAGACCTTGATGGAAGAGGAGGTAGCAGCGCAAAGCCAGTAGCGGTTGGGCGAGAAGGTAAGGGCGTTGACGACAGCGTTGGCCTCAAGAGAGTACAAATGCTTGGACTCGTTCAAATCCCAGAGCATGACAACACCGTCCTTGCCAGCGGAAGCGCAAAGGGAACCATCGGGGGAGATGGTAACAGTGTTGACGTAGCCGTTGTGGCCGATGAAGTTGGTTCTGAGCTTGAACTTGGTAAGATCCCAGACCTTGACGATCTTGTCCCAACCACCAGAGACGATGACGGGGTTGGCAGGGTTGGGAGAGAAGCGGACGCAGGAGACCCACTCGGAGTGACCATCCTCAGTGATGTTGTACTTGCACTCACCAAGGGTGTTCCACAACTTGATGGACTTGTCACGAGAACCGGAGACGATCTGGCGGTTGTCGGCCGAGAAAGAGACAGACAAGACATCGTTGGTGTGGCCAACGAAGCGGCGGGTGGTGGTGCCAGTGTTCAAGTCCCACAGACGAAGCGTCTTATCCCACGAGGCAGACAAAGCGAACTGACCATCGGAAGAGATAGCAAGATCCTCAACGAAGTGGTTGTGGCCCAAGAGAGACTTACGGGGAACACCGTAGTTCATCTCATCTCTACGCATCGCCAAAAAGGTTATATGCTAAATTCCTTCGTCATAACCTGAAATTTTACCTGGTAAGGTGCCAGACGATGATGGACTTGTCTGTAAATCAAAACAAAACAAAAAAAAATAGAAATGTCTCTGTTCAGCGAACGCATTCATTTGGAAACTTCAATCCTACCGCGGGAGGCAGACAAGACCATATCGGGAGCCTCAGAAGTGGTGGCGATGGCAGTAACTAGAATAGGAACGTCATACTGAGCATGGTTGTTCTGCTGTCAAGGTACGAAGCGCGCAACGCGTTTAGAGAGCTTACCCCAGTTGCCGTGACCTAGCAAAAAATGAGTTTAGTTTCAGTTCGTTCATCCATCCATCCATCCATTTCTCTCTGTTTCTGTATCAATTGCCTACCTTCAAGAGTACCGCGCAAGGTAAGAGCGTCCATTGGTGAGGATAAAAAAAGAGGCTGTTCAAGAGCACACTTTGAACAAAACTTATGGGTCCAACTCTGCACCGCACAATGGCGGGCATTAAAACTGGAGTCGTTCCGATCCGGAGAACCCTTTTTTTTTTTCTCCCTCATTCATCCTCAACTGACTTCAATAATTTACACACACCACGCTAGGTACTGTTCGCTGTCGGCCATACTAAACCAAACCATAAAATCACTTTCTCTACATGTTGCTGACGTAGTTTTCAAGTGCATTGAAGAAAACACGATTCATGTCCTTTTATGAATGAAAAACGGAAGATTATGCCTATGTATATCTGTTAAGCATTCACCTAAGACTACTTTCCTTCCTGCTTCTATGATCACCTTCTCAGTTTTGATAGAGCACCATAAACTAAATTACAGATGATACGATTAAGAAGGGAAGCCGGTGGTTGCTTTAAGGAAAGCATGGCCTATTCTTGCAGTACGACATAACAATCAGCGTCCCGTGAGGTCAAATGGTATCATTCTATAATGTTGGTTACCAGGTAAAGAAAAGGGGGGAATGGTAAAAAGGTGTTGTAAATTAACAAACATGTCCTGAAATTATGCACAGTTGGTTGGGATTGAATGGTATCATGGAAAAAAGCTTGTGAAGTTCTCTTTAGTAGTAGATCAATTTATACTCTCAAGTTATCATTTCTCCACTTCCGATCCCGGAGGACAATATTTATTTTTTGGAGGATGTTTTTTTTTTAGTTTTTATTTCTTTTACCCGTGCAACCTTTGCTCTTCGCATGGGAATATTTCGCACCAAACCGGCCAAGTTCGCCAAACTAAATAACGATGAAGAGTCTATAGGGGAAGATGCTAATGCTATTGAGATGTCGTCAACCAATGAGGTTGACGATGAAAAGATGACACCGGACGATCGTCACTACCCTCCTTCCCCGCCTAGGTCGACTGTGGCACCATCTACACGTCAACGTCTCGGACAGCAAGCCGACGGCTGGGTATCACTCTCAGCTCTTGTTAATGAAGGGCGAAGTCAGCCTCCCCTAGATAACGATATCCCTGCTCATGATCATCCTGGTGGAGAGGACGATACCATACATGACATGACGAATGATCTCAAAAAACGCCTTTACCTTTTGCTAGAGGAACCCTCCAGCAGTAACGCAGCTTTTTGGATCAACGTTATTGTTTCCGTTCTTATTGTCTTGAGTGCCGTCATGACTACTATTGAAACCATTCCAGCTTTTCGATCCAAGGAAAGCAACCGTGTTTGGTAAGTGACCCCTCCTTTCATACACCTCTTATCCTCTCTCCTTTATTGAAATGCTAATAATAAACATTTGATAGGTTTAATCTAGAGTCAACCATGGTCGCTTTATTTACGTTTGAATATTTATTACGCGTATTTGCACATTCGGATTCATTCCAGATGTTACGAAAATTCTTTTTATGTAAGTACTTATCTCTTTATTCAGGATAGAAGAATTCATGGCATTGGAGATAGCTCCACTTTCTGTTATTGATTTTATTTCGATTGTACCATTTTATATCGAATTACTGGCCAAACGAGACACGGTAAGAGAAAAAAAAAAAAAAAAAGGAAGAAGAAGCGTATTGATGGTGTGTGGTGACACGCTTCGATCAAAAAGACCTATGAATTCCGATTTACGATTCTACGATTATTTCGTCTTCTGCGTTTGTTTAAAACATACAAATACTCCAATGCTATTATTATGACCATCGAAGTTATGGTGGTTGCCCTTAAACGATCAAGCGACGCACTTTCGGCCTTGTTTTTCTTTTTGGTAACTTGTGTCGTCTTGTTTTCGACATTACTCTATTTTGCCGAGCGTGGCGTATGGGACGAAAGTCTGGAAACATTTGTCAATCCAGATGGAAATCCAAGGTAAAAAAAAAATGAGGTCATTATTCAAACCTGGGGAGAGATGCTTATGTCTCTATTAGCTCATTTGATAGTATCCCAGCTGCGTTTTGGTTTGTACTGGTGACAATCACAACGACTGGATATGGTGAGTTTAAGAAAGGAAACTAGGATAGCATCCACTGACGGAGAATTGGAACAGGTGATATGGTGCCAAGTACATTTATTGGAAAATTGGTGACCTTTCCTGCCATGATGTTTGGTGTCTTGGTAGGTGAACAGACTTTTCTCGAATTGGAAAACTAAGACAATTGTAGCTGATTGCCTTACCATCAATTATTGTCGGACGAAATTTTACGGTTGTATGGGAATCGATGCGGCGGCGCCGTTATTACAACACCTACGTTTTAGCGAATCGCACAGCAGACGAAGATGACGATATTCGGGAACGCACAGGTAAGCATAAGGAACAATGCACGTTTCTTTAACAATGCATAGAACCTCCGCCTGCGCCTCCACCTGCAGCATTTGTACCTAATCTTGATACAAATGAAGAAATTTTAAAGCAGCTACAGGCGTTGACGAAACTTGCACAAGAGAATCAGGAGGCCATACAACATATTATGGGAATACTGGCAGAGCAAAATAAGGTGATGAAACCGAATAAGGGTAAACAGGCTGTGGTGAGAAACAGCCATGGCAGCAGTACAGACATGTGACTTATAGACTCTAATTAAAAGTTTTTCTGTTTTCTTTTCATGTGTTTCGTTTTGGAACGAGAAAGAAGGAGGGACTGATAGTGTACCTTTTTAAATCGGGTCGCGGGTTATTTTTCTTTTTTCTGTCCGTCTGTATTTTCGTCCGACAATAGCACGACGATCCTACCATGTTCTTTTGCTTTGTACAACATCTCAAAACAAGTACCCACTTTTGGGCTATGCCTTTGAGAACAAGTCCAGCAATGAACAAATTTTAGTATATACCATGCGCTTTCACAGCCAAACCATGTGAAGGATCGACCAGCGAAAACTTTTACCCTTTACGGGGTGAAAGATGAAGGTGAAGGCGGAAGTTTATTTCTAGCCGTGTTCACAAGATTACGTAGTGGTATACAGAAAATTTAAACTATAGTACAAAAAAAAGTAAAAAAAAAAAAAAAAGAGGAAAGAATTTGTATGTATAATCAAAAGAAAAAAAAAGAGAGAGAGGTTTGTAGGTGTATGTTTTGTGTATGTGTGTATGCGAGAAAAAAAAAAAAAAAAGAGAGATGCGTTGATGGATGAATTATTTGGCACGATGGTTATGTCTCCAACCGTTGGATAAAACTCCTTCGTTACACACCTCGATGTTTGATAGCCATTCTGATGCCAAGGCCTGATCAACAGTCCAACGTGTCGAGGGATCGGGATCTAGCATACCAGCTAAGCATTCGCGTTCATCTTCCGACAGATCCTTGAATAGATCGCACCGGTGCGCGCCGAGTTTTACCCGTTCTTCGAAGTAGCGTCCGTAGAGAGGGCAGCCTCCATTGAGTTCCTTGCATGCGATCACTGCCGGCGAATCTCGGTCGGCACCCTTGGGTGGTGGTTGAGGAAGGGGGTTGTAAAAGGCGCAATCAAAAGGCAGTAAGTTGCAAAGGCAGAAAAACGTGATAGCAGCACTCCACACATCGAGAGCCCGACCGTCGTACACAGAGTTCTTTGTCTTCAGTGTCCACATTTCTGGACTCCAAAAAGGCTCGGATCCACACCATCCATGACACGCTTCAGCTGGACTTGTTGCCACGCCAAAGTCGGCGATTTTGAGAGTACCGCCACCCTTGGTCAGCAGCAGGTTTTCCGGTTTGATATCACGATGGGCCACGTTGTGCTGATGAAGATGTTGTAGACCTCTTAAAAGTTGTTTAAATAAACACGCCCGATCTTGGCTATCCATATGTTCAGTTTGACAAAGAGCAAAAAGGTCACCCCCTTCACACTGTTCATCATAGAAAGAAAAAAAAAAGGAACGTTGAGTATGGCTTATCGTTTGTTTTCATTATCTTTTACTTACGTATTCCATGACGAGGCACCAGCGACCACGCTCGTTTTTGATCCGTTCACGCGTTTCCACAATATTAGGATGACCCGAAACGGAGACACTGAGGGAACACTCGTTCCGCATTCGGACTTCGTACTCCTCTGCTGACTCGGATTTCTCCCGTTTCTTAAATTCTTTGACGGCAAAGATACGTTGCTGTTGCTGGACAAGACGGATGACAGCGGTGGCACCGGTGGCTACTTTTTCCCGCCTCTTCAATGGACTGGACTTGCGTCTGATGTAGTCACCGTACTTCTCCTGAAGACATTCTTCACCATCCAGCCGTTTTTTGTTCTTTTTAAAGGACGACGAGAGAAGGTTGCTGAACGATCGGCTAAGCTTGCTTGAGATCGAGGAAGAAGTGCTTCGGATACTTGGGCTACTGCGTGAAGCATCTTGATGTATGCCATCCTCGTCTACGGCGTGGCTATCGACGCTGTTGTCAGGATAACTGCCATCATCAATTCGAGTCATTCGAAGACCGGCAAAGCCCGAGTGGTGTGAGTGTTTGATCGGCATCGGCATGGTGGTTGTAGCAGAGGGTGTGGGAATCGCCGAGGAAGAGGGCGTATCTAAGGAGGAACAGTCGCTATGATCACTGTTGCCATGATGATAGGAGCCCCTGATAGAAGACATCGATGAAGAAAGACCGGGATCGGCCTCGGGAGACTCTGCACGTTGCAGAAGATCGTCCATGGTCCAAGAACCACCCAGCTTGATATCCATTGTCGAGACCATATCGCCTAAAATAAATAATAATAATAAAGGTCCACAAAGAAAAAAAAAAAATGAAAGGGTATCGAGGAAAGAGGATAATTATATAAAAACAAAAGGGTCCACATTAAAAATTTTGTACTTTTTGTTTGCGGGATGTGGATCTGGTGGACCAATGCATGTGCACCTTTCGGTTTGAGTATGGATCATATTTTTTCCTTTTCCAGTTTGATCCCGTCTGTTTCCTTCATCTGCAAACTTTTTTTTATATTTCTTTCATCATTTTATTATCATTTAGTAGTCAGTGTATATATTTGGGTATTCCTAACGTTCCTTCTTTTCTTCCGTCGGTTAGGGTTTTTTTTCTTTTTTCTTCTCATGTTCCCGTCTACATATTGTCGGCGCTCTAAAGTTGCTTCCCAGAATGTAATATGTCTCCCCCAATGAAAAGCGTTAGTGCCATTCCACCCCCAGGTTGTGTGAATTCCCGTCCCCCCAGTGTGAATTTCGTATTTTCCAAAAATAATGGATTACCCGTCGGAGGTCTTATCATATACGTAGCCTGATGCCTTGAGGTGTATTCTTGTCCCTGTATAATCCGATAGGTTCATATTTCAAGAAGGACATCCCTAGATTCTACGAAGATGGATGAAGTATTTCAATAAACATGACACGAGCAATGTCATCCATGGGAAGCAGCGCGATGCTCAAACGCCAAGTCTACACACGCAGCATTTGCACTATTTGTTTGACCAGGGAGATGATAAACTATAAGCGGTACCTACAGCAAAGATGCATGTAGACGCCCATATAAAAGTAGTCGCTGTCATGCGAATATACACGCTCCACAACGGACTACGGTATAGTCAAGCACTCTAAACAGTTACTTCGGCAGTACTGGTTGCCTCAGCTATACGTATTCCCGTTGGTACAGCCTAAATATATGCTCAATCATATGAGGAGAAACCAGATAGGGTGGCCATCTGTGTATACTATCCTCTGGAAGAAGCAGAAAAAAGGTCATTTCGGAGTACTGGATGGGAATTCTTTGATTGTCTTGGAACAATTAATGGAGCAACTGCGCCTTAATTCAGTTCGCAAGCAGAAAGGACAACAGGATAAACTTTGATTTCCTTGATAACACCGTTTTTCATATGAACGTACAGAGCAGTATATTGTCTATCAGTACATCATCATGATCCGAATGATGAAGAGCCAAGATAGAAAGACAATCAAATCACCTCACTCAATAGATAATATCTTCGTTTACCACCACATATTTTAACACATTATTCAATAAGAATAGGAGCAATAGCTAAATGAAATACGCAGAAAACGTTTAGGCGGGTAATCATTTACTCAGAAAGATATTCTGTGAAATACAGTGCAGGTAGCCATTCATGTCTTTGCGTGGTTGGCTAAAACGTTTTGCAGCACAATGCATATCATTTCTGCATTGGCTCTGAACGGATTTTGCGTTGTAACTCGTATATTTTGCATCGAATTGAATTGGGCCTGGATATAACAATGGGTTGGTTCATTGTCTTTCAAGATAAGGAAATGCTCCAGCAAAGAAAAAAAAAATATTTAAAAAAGGAAGATCGTTCCTTTATTTCTTTTCTTTAGCTCTGTTTATCACAAATATCCCCCAGTACGTACCAAAATTAATTATAAACATAGGACTACTCGTGTCTGTCGATATATATTATTTATACCTTTACGGTCGTTAAAATTCAAATAGCCTCGGGCCACCCCGCCCCTATCTACCACGGTGTGGGGCGTGGGTATCCGTGAATGGACGGACGGAAATAGTTTTCGAGGGTAAGTAGGATGACACCCAAGTATTAAGAGGTATTAGCCATGAACGGATTTTTATACTATACTACTCTGAAATAAACTATCGGTCCAATAATGAACCAAGTTGAAGTAACCTTTATGGTTTAACTGATGGTGCATATTAATTTCTTCCTTACGCAAATCCGGCCCTTCATGGACATAAAATTTATTTATATTAGCGTAAAAAATCTATTCAATAAACATTATATGCGACAAAACAATAGGATAGATTTCTAAGAAAGAATAAAGGGCATATTAGATGCACACATCTGGGTTTCCTGCGACAAGTAGTAATGACATGCACGCATCTATCTATCTAGGCAACGTTCGGTGATAGGTTTGCCAATGAACGCTGTAACAGATACAAGTTCCCCTCATCTCTTTCAAAAACACCTGTACGACTAGACAGAAACGATTGTTTTCGGTCGATCGATCTTACTGACTGAGATACTAGAAAGTGTGGCTACGGTGTGTCTACCGTGATGTGCTGTAGAAAGTCGTTTAACATTTTGATGCCACAATATCACGCCGTTGCTAGATACTGAAAGAGATCTGGCGCAGCTGAAGATGTTTACACAGCCGCTACAAACATAGAATTGTTCTTGGCAGCGCCAACTGCTGTGATTTGACGAGCGTTTCGTATATCATCCCAACCGCTCCTCCGCTTGTACGACGTCTGATTTGTAAGCACGCGAAATCTATTTTTCGGAAATATGAAATTCACCTTGAATACTAAATCAATTCTCATTTGGGGGTGGTGAAATCACTTTTTGGTAAAGGTGTATTACTTGTCTCACATGTCCCTCCTGTTTTTTTTGAAACAAAACTTAATCTCAAAAACGGGCACGTGGTAACCAGTCTTGTGTCCCTGGCGTTTCCTCTCTTTCTCTCTTTTATTTCGATCTGTTTACAGATAAATATGCTTAACGATCTACATAATATGGCAACGTCCGTCACCACCATTATTCTCTGCAGAAGTATCCAATGCTCGGATTTTGACTGTGATTCTATCCGCTATCATTTCACGTTCGTATCGATGATAGACGGTATGTTTATCGGCTGCATAGTGCCACTCTCCATGACTGACTTGTACGTCCAGTTGAGCATCCCGGAAATGATAATGGGGTATAAATATTTCCGTCTGCGTTGCTGGAATAGCGTCTGTTTGGTAACCATCCTCCATCAATTGCTTGATTTCGGCTGAATCAAACGGAGTAAAAACCAACGTGTACTCGAGCATGTCCATGTTGAATTCAGATGATTCCGGTATACCAGCTATTTTTGATGCATAGGGACGCTAAACATGGCGATATTATTATTCAGATGATCATTGGTTTACCGTAACTCACCAAAGCTGCATCAAGCACGCGACCACCATCATGTAAACGACTAGGATGAATTTCACCTGTAGCAGACGTATCGGACCCTTCTGATGAAGGTGAGAACTCTACACTGCTGTCGTCGCTTGTCAATCGCAAGGTGCCTGGTGAAAAAATGGAAAAGTTTTCTCCGTTCCAATGATCACCATACTCGTTGTCATTGCAAACGTCATAGTTCCACAACCTGATGAAGATATGACGCTCATCGTTAGAACAACGTTGCACAAACAACAACTTACGCAAAATTCACGAGATTCGTTTCCAGGGCATGAATGACGGCATCCATAAAGTGGATATGTTTTTTGTAATCACCCGTTTGGAATGCAATGCGTTCATTCAGATCCATGGGTATACCCACTTCACCCAGAACGCATGGCTTCTCGCCCATATTTTGCAGACCGCTTTCTTTGATGTTGCGGATTTGGCCTCGGTAGTTCTTCTTTGCTCCATTGCGGCCAAAGTAAGTGGCAGTTAGAACATTACCTCCCTATGTAGCCATGAATAAACAAGAAGATGGACGGCATGAGATAACTTTACGTTCTGCAGACACTGGACATCGTGTGTCATCCGCCCATCAAACTTTTTGTAGAAAACACAACTGAGATCGTACCAATGAGGAGCATAGACCATGTTATGATGGTGGTCCTTTTCCGTGTACACAGGCGCTTTCTACAGAAAATATGAGATCGCATGTCATCGTACATCGTTACCGACTTCATTGGCCAAGGGTTCTACAAAACAGAACCAGTCGTTTTTCACACTTTGAATGGCCTGAGCATACTTGTTAACCAAAGGAACATAAAAATCACGGTAGAAATCCACGGCCTCTCCCGTAAGAGGGTGTTTGCAAAAATAGGCTGGGTCCAGTAACCTCGGTTTCTCATCGTTGCCAATTTCCCAAACCCCGTGCTGTCGCCAGATGCATGACTGACCTTCGACCCAGGCTGAAGTGCGACTGGCGTTGATCACACGGTAGTGAGATCGTTTGGTTGGGAAAGGCCATGATTTGATGTAGACACCCACTGTTTGCGGAAGACCATCACCTAAAGCAAAGCTCTGAAGTGGTGTAGGTGCATCACCAAAAATTAAATTGACAGTGGGATCAAACTCATGCAGATCCTTGACTCCAATATATCCTGGATGTGGCTCATTCATCATTTCAAATCCCATGACAGCCTCCAAGTCTTTGATCCGTCTAGCAAGGTACTGGAAAGCACCGATGAAACTGTCGTTCAAGAATTGCTGAATTGACTGTCCTTTGTACAGGTGTGATGGTGCGAATGTATCACCAGCGAAGAACAGCGTAAACATGGTGCATGAAGCTAACTTTGTGTAATTGGTAGGCCACACCTTTTTTTTTAAAAAAAAAAATATGCATATGGGCAATATTTAATAAATGGTCGTATGATTAAATAACGTTTTCCTTACCATAGGTAATGGGTCACCCGGAACGGCGTTGGTGTTATGGACATAGGCTGCACCTGTTTCCTTAAATGCGCGAATGTTTAGCCCCGCAATCTCAAAGGTCCAACCAGGTGCGCCAGATCCACCAGAAAAGCGCGACCACTGGCATTTTGGGAAATCCAGGTCAGCATAAATCCTCTTATTTTTCTTTTTACCGTATCTTGGTGCGGATCAATCAGGCACTTTAGACCGTATTCAGGCATCAATGCGATAAGTTCACGAAGATAATCAATATAGACATCATCGTACTGGCCTGGACCGGCATGTTCTAGACTTTCCCATGGTACCAACAACCGGATGAGCGTAAGGCCCCAGGCGCGCAAACGTGCAAAATGTTCCTTAGCCTCGTTGAGCGGGAACGGTCGGCCGACAAAGCTCACACTCTGGTGATCCCAAAACAATTTTTCATCGTATAAATGGGTCGAACCAGGATAAGGATGAGTCGGTAATTTAGACGATCCGCAAAGATTAACGCCGCGCATGAGTAATGTACGACCATAAGGATCCTTAAACCAACGACCACGATGACGGATAGGTGTGGTCCACTCTTGCGCGGCCGTTGCTTTCGAATAATTGGTAGGGGTATCGACAGGCGCCTGGAGCGTGTTGGTAACCATGTTTTCTTATAATAGGAAAAAAGAAAAAAGAAGAAGAAGAATGAGCGTGTGGTTTTTAAAATGCCGCGTGCAAGTCAAAAGGTTTCCCCCTCCTAACCTTTCCACTTGACATCCAGATAAATAATAACTCAGATAGAGACGATGCTTACTTCCCACTTTACTTAGTTTAAGGAACACAGTTTCGACGAAGTACAAAATAGCATTAACCATTTGTTCTGTTAAATCTAGATATGGTGTTCTTTTAAAGGACAGCTGATATAGAAAAAAGTACGGGAAGTCGGTTCTTAGTACCTTGTGTTGCTAAAGTTCCTGAAGGGCGATATTTACTTGAGGAAAAATATTCCATCAGACGCTGACTTCCTATCGTGTATTACATAGCATTGTCACATCCTACAATGATTAAACTCATGATAAATCATTCTACGGTACGGTACTCTGTCTCTTCCACTTCGGCGTCCGCATTATCTGCCCTTACGTTTCTTATGATGCATCATCACTCCATCCACTATCCATATGAAGGAGTGCAATTCGGAACTTCTGTGCCGAATATACCTCCTGCAAACAAAGGTTGTCATTCTATGTACAGCCCTAATGTAATAGCAAAGATGTGTTAAAAAAGCAAACAACATACTTCTCCTCCAATACTATGTAGAAGATAATCAAGTAGATGACCCACAAGAGGAAGCACATGGATGTGATTGTTGATTACGATATCGGCAATGTCAAAACCGAACGCATAAGTTGTCACCAGCTGGATGGTATACAACGGTTGGTTTCAAACGTACATTGGGTCTAACTCAGAATGTTAAGGATCAAGCCAACATTGGTGGAATTAAAAGAGTTGTCGTAATTGATTGAACAGCTGAGATCGATAGTTCCAAAAACTGCGTCAGGTCGATCTTGGGTGTTTTACGGTGGGCGAATTGTCTTGGACGGTCGTCAATTCGATCACAAAATCAGATATCGTCACTTTTATGGAAGGGAACGAACGGAAGTTGAATACATCCACATTTTCATCGACGGTATCAAGTAATACGACAATAGCAACAAAGGGTATGATAGTGCTCCGTGTTCAGCGGAAGAAAAAGGAAACGGCGGATGACCTATCTTTTCTGGTATAGGTCCTCTCTTTCCTCAACATTTCTCTTCGCCATGCTCAACCTGAAGCTTCCGCTATAATAACCGTCGTTCAATGAAAGATTAACAACCAAACAGGTGATGGAAGGTTTGGATCTGATCTGGCAATTCTACAAAATCATAACGCCGGCGAGTTTGCGCCACTTTTTGGTGGTAAGTATGTCCTCCAATACCCCATTGGCCAAAGGGAAAGAATTATTGTCCTTGACTAAGGCCAGAACCATGCCAGTAACATCCTTATGGAAGGATAGTCTGTTCTTAGTCCTGGATTCTGGGATTAATCTTGTTACAGTCATCTAATTTTATCCTTTTATTAAAGGGTAAATGATTAACTTAGCTTGGGCTATACCTTGAGTTAAACAGAAACCCCTGACTGAGAATGTTGTCAACTTCATTTTAGTTTTACTAGGGGAAAGTTTTTGCCATAATGAAGGAAAACGAAGTGTATGCCTATCATGCATATCAACCCTTAAGGAACGTCATTAGGACGCTGTGCTCAAGGTTACAATGAGGAAGTACTTAACTGCGACAGCGGCATTGCAAGCACAAAACGGTAACCTCAGCCAACGAGAAATGAAGTTCACAAACCTGCGTTTCTTGCTTCAATCCCGTGATTTGACCGAAGGTGAAAAAAAGAATTCAATGGACCGAGAAGGTCAGTCGCTATCGTAAGTTTATCATCAGCACAGCCTGCCCCTCTTTATAAGCATGATGTGCTACACAAATCCAAGATACCAAGGTAGCATTGTATGTCACAATCGAGGGTATCGAGGCATATCTGTTGCAAGACATTGCCACCACTCAACAATCCTACCGTATCAAATCTGACATCGCTTTTTGTCTTAGATACTGGTCAAAGATAAATCGTTTAGGGTTTCACATTTCTGCATCTATAGATGCTCTGGTAGCCATATCGGATGAAAGAGTTACGGTAAAATGCACTTTAGTAAGTAACGTGAATACAAACGGGAAACCTTTATTCGGGCCTTTTTCGGGGAGTATACATACACGCATAGACTTTCCCTGTAGTGAAACACTGCTTAGATGATGAATATCTTGTTTGCTAAATTCCAGCGATAGGACTGCAGCTGTTCACGAGAGTGCAGTCAGCAAGGGTTCACTTGGCAATAAACAAAGCCAAATGAGGCCTTCCATCTGCAAGATTACCTAAGCGCTAGTTGTCAGAGGCTTGATACATCTCTATCTGCTGCTTCTCCTGAAAGATGAGACGAGTATTATTGTTACTGCCAGGCATTAGCATAAATGCTGTAAGAAATACGCTCTATAATTTGAGAGGGTGGCAAGAAAGAAAGTCAAAACATGCATACAGTATAGCTATGTGGGATTCATGCATTCTTGACAAATCGACTTAAAACATTCTAAAAACTTGAACTACCTTTAACAACGAAAGCAGAATTATTTTTGGTTTCACAGATCGGAATTCGTTTGACAATGCCATGATGGCCCTCGTGGGAAGAACAAGGACGATTTCGTTTCTTCGAAATTTGTTGCTACACGAAGTAATACCATGCATGACAGCGGATGGGTTCAAAATATAGTATTACTGCCTATCATGATAGCGATTTTTGTGTGGGAGCATAACACCCAGTCTGTTATTCCATGTTATAACATGGCTCAATTCGTTATGACAGCCCTATCATGATTTCCAAGCATACGTGTTCTGAAAAATGACAGTGTGTGACAAAGCTCCAATCACTTTGGCTGGTATATTGTATTTCAATACCAAATTTTTTTTTTTTTTTTTTTTTGGCAGCGAGGTGGCGGAGCAATCTGGCAAGTTGCTCGCCTCTACGTGACGACAGTACCTTGTGGCTTGTAAATGCACCAAAACGGATCCACCGAGTATTCGTAGTAACGCCCCTTGACAACTACAATGCCACCTAAGAAGCAGCAAACCAAGAATGACAAGAAGAAGGCCCAAAAGGTGGTCGAAGATAAGACCTTTGGCATGAAAAATAAAAACAAATCGGTCAAGGTGCAGCGCTACATCCAACAAGTTCAAACTCAAGCTGTGAACAACCAGAAGCGGGGAGACAATGTACGTCTAATCTTGCATCCACTTTGATTATGTGTACTTAACCATAAGTTATCAGACAAAGGAAAATATCGCGGAGAAGAAGAAGGCCGAACTGAAGCGAAAGGAAGAACTGGCTGAACTATTCAAACCAGTTCAGGTGCCCCAGAAAGTACCGTTTGGTACTGATCCCAAGACAGTGCTGTGTATGTATTTCAAGGCAGGCCATTGTGAGAAAGGAAACAAGTGTAAATTTTCACACGACTTGGGTGTGGAACGAAAGGCACAGAAGAAAGATTTGTACACGGATGAGCGACACGACAAGGACGAAGGTAAAAAAAAAAAAAGTAAACGTCAGGTCGGGATTTATGACACAAGAGGACATTAGATACCATGGAAGGATGGGATCAAAAGAAATTGGAAGAAGTGGTCCAGAGCAAGGCTGGAAAGCAACCTCCTACAGACATCGTTTGTAAGTACTTCTTGGAAGCCATTGAATCCAGCAAATACGGTTGGTTTTGGGAATGTCCCAACGGCGGTAAGTACCTCCTGTTGTAGTCTATGCATAGGTTATTTATTTGAGCACTAGGTGCCAATTGTAAATATCGGCACGCCCTTCCCCCTGGCTTTGTCCTCAAGTCGAAGCAAGACAAGAAAGATGAAAAGGCGGAGATTTCGCTTGAAGAGTTTTTGGAAACCGAGGTAAAACTTTGTGTTTATGAATACTTGGAACACTCACACTATTTTAGCGTCATAAACTTGGTCCTAAATTGACACCTGTCACTTTGGATTCGTTTAACGAATGGAAAAAGAGCCGACAAGCCAAGAAGGATGCTGACGATGCGGCTGTTCGTAAACAAAAAGAGACACGATGGAAAGCTGGTCGATCCCAGGGTATGTCTGGTAGAGATCTGTTCGACTTCAACCCATCGCTGGCAATTGATCTGGAGGATGATGGTGATGCCATTGATCTTTCGATGTACGACCGTGAAGAAACAGAAAGAGAACGCGAACTACAGGAGCAGAAACTCTTTGAGGGCGACATGGCCAATATGTCTCTGCAGGATGGAAACATGGCGGTGAAAGAAGAGCTGTTTGCAGCAGAGAACGTAGATGAATTGGACGAAGATTAGAAAAAGAAAAAAAAAAAGAAAAAAAGAGGGAAAAAGTTTTGATTAAAAGTGGGTTGCTACTACAACAACAACAACAGAAGCAACAGCAACAATCGTCGTCTAGCTAACATACAGTAAAAGAGACTTAATTATATAATAGTAGGAGAAAAGTTATGATGATGATTCACAAGGCTAATGATAGGGTATCCGCGTAATTTTTCCCGATTCTGCATCGGCAATTAAGCCTTTATAGAACATCCGAACCTCTTCAGTAAGGAACAGTTCGTTGTCAACCTACATCAGGCGTAAGAATGCGTCTGCTAGTGAAACCTGTTACCTGTGGTCTATGCTCCAGTAAAACCTGCTGCGCCTGTTGGGGTGTCAGTTTATACATACGCAGAAGATAGCATAATGCCACCACAGCGCTCCGACCTCGTCCAGCTAGAAGTGGAAGCTTTGATTTAGTAGATAGAACCGCGTTTTTATGCATCACCTTTGCAATGCAAGTAAACAGACCCCTGGTCACGCCGGTCCATTATTTCTTTGATCCCGTGGTCGATCGTGTCCAATGACGGAATAGTGAAGTCAGTAGTCGGCAGACGGATTTGACCTATCGAGCATTCTTGATATAGTTGATGATAACCAGGAAATTCTGCGCACAGATTCACCACCGTCCGTACACCTTCATCCGTATGTAATGTTTTAATGTGGGACGGTGTAGGTAGTGCACCCAGCAGGACATGCGAGTCGATCCTAAATTGGTCCGCTGAGGCTTTTCTTTTTTATATCTCGTTTCAATTCTTATATTACCTATTATACCAACACCAACCAGTAAGACAGCCAAATAAGTGAATAGCAAGTTTGTTATAATAAAGGGAAATCATAAAACGTGCCCAACTAAAGAATCCATCTTGTTCCGAAGGTTCGCGAAACGTGTCATCCCTCAACAAGCTCTTCCGTCTCCGTCCATCGGCGTCAGCATCATTTCCCTCGGCACATAACGCCTGACTAATCCCGAGGGACGAATTCTGTTGCGTAAGAATGGAAAGCTTAGGTGGCGGTGGCGTTGGCGGGGACATGGATGTGGACATGTACGGACGAAGGGAGGGTAGGAGAATAGAAGTCTACCGGGGAAGCGATTTTTTTGATAGATCAATTGGTTGAACGGGTTTTGAAACTTCACGGGTGGGGAGATGATACACTCTCAAAAAGGCTGAATCTTTAGCCGCTGTATGCGTGCAAATGTGTGCAAAGCGTTGTTTTGATGCAAACAAGTGGGAAATGTATTTGTATGTATTTTGTCGGGAAATGATTGAAATAGAACATATGCGTTTAGAACTGCATTTTAAAGGTAAAAGGCTGGCCTCCTCCAGGAAATCCACCTTCACCGAAAGGGAAACCACCTGCTTGGAAATGGGCAAATGGGTTCTGGCCATGGAAAGGACGACCACCAGGACCACCAGGACCACCATTAGCGCCGTCTTCGGGTTCAAACGGATCAAATCCATTATCAAACTGCCTTCGCTTGTCTATTCAGAACAATTATAAATTAGCGTGCTTTCGTCAACTCGTTTGACTTACCATCATCGCCTAAGACTTCGTAAGCTTGATTGATCTCTGCCATCTTACGCTCGACCTCCTCTTTACTCAGATCACCGTTGTATTTATCTGGATGCCACTCGTGTGCCTTTTGCCGATACGCCTTTTTAATCGTCCGGGGATCTGCATCGCGATCAACGCCTAGCACCAAAGTTTAGATAATCTATTAGTTGGTCTTTGATCGTCCTACCTAGAATTTTGTAATAATCTCTTCGTTTACTCTGCCGTAATAGTTGTTGTGCACGTTGTAATAATTGTCGTATACGACCATTTTGCCCGTCCGATGCCTTGTCTGCACGCTGAAAGTCTTTCAAAGCTTCCTCGTATTCATGTGCTTTTAATCGTATTTCACCCGTTTGAGTCAGTGCCTCAATGTTATCCTCATCCAGTTTCAACGTTGCAGAACACCATTTTTCGACTTTTTCTGTATCCTTGTTCTTTTGCTGTCCGTATATCTTGCATGCAAGTTCGTAACACATCAAATGCAACTTCTTGGGTATATTTTCGTACTTCAATGATTGTTGTAATTGTTCAAAGTGCTCATCAATCGTTGTAAGGAGGCCTTTCTTGGATGCTGTGCCTATCAGCTTGTTTGCTGCCGTTGCATACTTCTTGGCCTCAAAGTCTTGCTGTGCCGTTTTCAGTTCTTTGTCCAGCTTCTTTAGTTGGCGGAATAGCTGTTTACATTTCTTCTGTTCTGGATCATAGTGTAAGCATTGCTTAACTTGCGAAAGAGCCCCCTGGGTTTCATACAGGGAGAAGAAATTGATATTCGCCAGCTTCATCAGTAACTCAGGGTCCGATGGTATCAGATGAGACGCTCTCCTGTATACCTTATTAGTACGCAGTCTTTTCCTGCAAAACAAAACCTACGTCAGGTCTCCTGCTGCAGCTTCTACATCTCCCTTTGCCAAATGACATTCCGCCCCAATCAAGCGCAAACGAACTAGGCGCGGCGCAATGACGACAGCACTGGAAATGTCTTGCAGGCAGTTGTCGTAGTTGTTAGCCTTCAAAGCTTCTTCAGCTCGTTCTACTGCAGTCTCTGCCTGCTCAATGGATTCCAACTAAAGAAAAGGAAATAATAAATGACTATTCTTTTCTTAGGATAGCTGGATATTACAAGTTGTGATGCTTCTTGATCTTTGGATCGAGCTTTAAGATATTTTCGTAGGTCATCCTTGGCCAGGTTAAATTCGCCCTCTTTGACGTACAGACGAGCTCGTTGCAGTAATGCCTGGTCAAAATCCGGCTTCAAATGAAGAATTTTTGTGAAGTCGGAAACGGCAGCCTGGTTGCGTCCCAAAGAAAGGTAGGCCGTGGCTCGTTTGTAGTACGTCAAATAATTATCGGGATCATGCACTAATAAATACATCGTTTTTTGTTCTATGTTGAGCTTTTTGTTCTCTTGGAAGTTGCAAAACGGTTGTATGCGTTTCACTTACAAATGGCAGCGTCGAAGTTGATCAGGGCAGAATTCAATTGTCCTGTTGCTAAGAACTCGTTGCCTTGATCTAAGAACTTTTGGACATCGGCTGCAATCGAAACAGGGAAAAGAAAGGAAAGCACACAGGCAATCAAATAACTACGCCTCATAGTATAACGACGTTGACTGAACAGAAGAAAAAGAAGACCTTCGATTGACAGATTCTTCCTATTTATTCAAACAATGGTCCGGCGAAGGCCTTGGATCGTGGTCTGCTCTTATTGGTCGAAACGAAAGCTACCGTTTCAAAGCGGGAAAAAGTTATATCCTGCACCAATCCGTCAACGCCATGGCCTCTCAGGACGACATTGTACAAGGCATCTTGGAAACGTTGCGCACCGGTGGATCTTCGTCGCAAAGCTCGCTGTTTGACCAATTCTCCCAACAAACCATCCAGTTTCTCGATGCCGTGAGTAGCATGGCTGACTGTCCACGGATCAATTGATGAGCAGATCGTGTAGATTGATTGGTCGCAACATTGGCTTCAAGGCTTGCTTGCCTTTCATGTAACATGTTTCGCGCTCACGATAGCTCTACGTAACCGCCATACGGTAATGTCGATTTATTTCTTCGTTCTGGGTATGTTCTATACTCTCTATTATGCCTGTTCTCATCCTGGGTATGTAGTGGCTTTCGCGGGACTCACACAACCGTTGAATGAATTTGGTTCAAAGCACTGGGAGAAATTCTCATCTGCCAATTATTTCGATGCATCTGGACTATTTATCGTTTCGGTCTACGCTTTCCCGCTCATTATGAACGGGTTTATTACACTCGTAAGTTCCAACCCAAGTTTGTGTTCCACATCGATTCACAATGAGAAAAATCACCTCAGGCATTTATTCTCAAGGCAGCTGTTGGACTGTTAATCCAGATAAAGCGTGCACAGTTACGGAAAACAGTTAAAAGAGAATGAGAGTATTAGAGAACGGTAAACCTGTTGGGACAAAATGTCCGAACGAACCGCAGTTCTCCGCTCTACGAACATCCTCGTGCTTTAAGAACTCTTCCGTTCCACTGTTATACTACGTGTTACGCTAAGTCATTTAGCCATTTATTTGTGCAATATCAGACAAACATTGTTCACTCCGTGAAGATGATATATAAAAGCGCGTCTGTTTTCTTCTTCAATAGACTTAACTTTAACTTATTTGCCATCTGGTATGGTCCCCTTTACCTTCCTTACTGTACCAATCTTGGTGCTTGTTGCTTTGGTGCAATTATCTGCCGCCATGTCTGCTTCGTCGGCCAGAAACGTCGTGCGCATCCATAACAAGTACCGCGCAAAACATCAAGCTCCTCCCCTAAGATGGAATAGCACCTTAGCCACTTATGCTCAGAAGTGGTCTAACCGCTGCGTGTTTGAACATAGCAAGGTAACCTTTATTATCATAGTGATAGCTCTACTTACACAGCGCTTAGGGTTCCTATGGAGAAAACCTCGCGTATGGTTATCCCAACTGGGGAAGTGCTATCTCTGCTTGGTACGATGAAGTCAAGGACTATGATTACTCGCATCCTGGTTTCAGCGGCAAGACTGGCCACTTTACCCAACTCGTATGGAAATCCACGACAGAAATCGGCTGTGGTGTCAAAACCTGCGCAAGCTTGAATGGTGCCAAACTGTATACCTGCAGCTATTACGAATTCGGCAACATAGTCTCTGACGACAATATTTACTTCATTCAAAATGTCCTTCCCCCAAAAAATAACAAGAAACATTAACGTTTAATAAACTCTAGCACGTTGAAGCCAATTATCATGAACTTTGGCAGAAAAAAAAGAACAGTTTTGATGACACATCTGTGCACGTTAGCCAAATTCTGATCAGAGCGATAGGAGACAAAGCAGACTATATCCAATGTTAAGCTTTGCATTTTCCTTTTGCTTCACGCTTTTCTTTCCAGAAGGTCCCACCAAAGTTTCTACTGAATTTTGTATGTGACACTATCTTGTTCTGATGCACGCAAACAGAAATTGTAAAAAAAAGCTTCTCCATAGGTATCTGTTCGATAGTATGTATAGCTGAGGCTTTTATATAATCGCTGTGATTAACCAATATCTAAAGATTAATGGCTTTTCATTGGGAAAGTTCCTTCGCTTGTAGATAAGTGATGTCCATGCAGCCACAAAATCTTTGCATCCAAACTAATTTACTCAAAGAGAAACCAAATTCTGATTTTGTTGTTTATCTAATATGTGAATCCACTAATAACAGACATAGTGTCCAAGGCCTTGTCATTTCTACCTTCTAGAAAAAAAAATGATAGAGTTGAGACACTCTTGATATTATGCGTCATTTTCTTTCTTCTGTAATCGCGGCAAGTTACCGGCTAGCTGGCATAGAAGAGCAGCACAGTACATGGCTTCCGCCGAAAGAGTTATCACATGAAAAACTGCTGTCTAGCCAGTTAAACGGGCAGAAGACGCCATATAACTGTTTGGATGTGGGACTATGTTATTTGCACGCGACACATAGAAGGATATGACAAGAGACTAAACGTAGAATTGACCGTTCACAAGCTGGTTTTAGAAAATGTGTAAATAAACGTGCTTATGTGAATAAGGAGGTTCAAAAAAGTTGAAACGCTCCTTGTAGTGAGTACAAGCTTCTTATATAGGACTTGGGAAAAGACAAATTTCATATCTATTGTTTGACTTTCTTGTGGATTGTTCAGCATTTCAAATGGGCATAGTGCAAATGAGCTAGGGATGATTCTATGATGTAGGGAGAAATCAACAATCGCGCAGGCTGTATCCTGGTACCAACAACGACATGTTAAGAGTTGGTTTGAGAAATCAATATGTTTATGTCCTTTAACCAAATGCATTATTCTGCCCTACGATGAGTATCTTTTCATTCTTTTTCCTCCAGATCGACGTAGGATCCTTCCTCATCTTGACTGCGAGCATCTGTGTTGCATTCACCACCCGTGCCATATCTGTAATTTTCCTTGCATTCGTTTGCTTTGTTTTGAAGAAGAGATGCATTTAGACTATTTGATGGTGGGATGGCGATGGTTGACGGAGAAATTGGTGTAATAACCGGAGTAGAGATTGTAAAAACGTCTACCATTTGCAGGGAGGTGATGTACATTGCCAACTTGTACGAGTACGGTTCCGCTTCTTTTTGTCCATAAATCTTTTGTAGTCGAGCACATAACCCTGCTACTGTTACTAGGCTTTTCTCTAAAGAGGTGAACACGTCGACGACCCTGCCATACGATTTCGCTGATTTCGTTTCCGGATGATACATGTACATTTCCATAAAAGGGTCCTGTATTTTGGCCAGAATCCAGTAGTGTCCCTGCCGTTGTTCCACATTGTCATATGTAACCTGGTCTTGGAACTGTATCTTAAGCTCTCTCATCAACCATTCGAATCTCTTTGCAGGGATGCCAATATTGGCATAATTCACCAGGTATGTTGATGCATATCGGTTGTTATTTTTGATGTTGTACCTTAGTTTGCCTGCGGCTAGCCGATATTCAACCACAATACCCTCTACAAGTAATGTGGTCGAAACCGACCCGTCAGGGTATTTGAGACCAAGATTAGTCACTAGTATATTAGGCTCCGCTCCGAGTTGTCTGGAAATGTTCTTTGGTTCTCCCGCTATCAAACAGATCCCGCTGGGATCACTGTCAACATCCTTCCTCAAAAGTGCATCAAAAGTCAGATGAAGAACATTGTTCTTCAAGGTAATGTACTGATTGGTGCTACCACTTGAGGTGCGAAGTACTTGTTGGAATGGATCGTCAGTATTTATCATGCCTGAAATCTCGATTACGTTCGTCCTTGATTACGTTTATATCCCTCCCCTTTTTTATCAAAGCATGCGATAGGGCAGAGGTTTACAGTTGCATAAGCGGATCCTAGCAACCTCTACCGCTTGGGCACCATTGAAATCCCGATATACCTTCGTCAGCGCCATATCATGCAGCTTTTCTAAAACAGGTCTGATTATTCTTAGGCGAGGTCATTAAGGACTCACAGGATTCCTCTGTCCCACTTTCAGCAACTTTATTTCTCTTTATTTCTAACAAGTTTCCTTGTTAAGGAGTGCCTGGCGCTTCCGTTTCCAGACATTTGTTTACAGATGCTGACCGCTTGAACGGAGTAGGTCGTTCGTTATTGTTCACCATCATATGTTTAAAAACCGCTAAGATATTTTTTGCTCCAAGGATGTCATAGTTCCAATGCGTAGCGCAGTGATCACATCGAATAACGGCATGTAATTCTGCACCCGCATTTCCCTGAGCATCGGGTCGTTCTCTTTTCTTTTTCAAATCTCTCCTGTGGCATAGTGGGCACACTTGCGACGTAAGATATTCATCCACCATTATCACCCTCGCCGGGACCTAAAGAAAAGATATCTCCATGAGAACCAGAGCTTAGTTCTTTCATAAGACTACCTTACGCTGCTTGCACATCTGGTACAAACGATTCCGTACTGTTCTCGCAGAAGAGGGTAGCTTTCCCTTGATAGAGCACGACATGGCGCCATTTCCAAAGGCGATCAGTATGGGTCGATTTAGATCTTGTTTTTCATCTTCGCTACTTTTGCTTTTCCATCTCGCTTTTCTTTTCGAACCAACTTTTGCCTCTGTCGTATCAGTACCACTGGTGCCATATTTTTTGCTTCCGGTCAGAAGCCTCTTCGCAATCTCTGTGACCCCTTTCTGCTTTTTTATATATGTTTATAACTTCAGCTTCGCGAACCTGCTTCCTGCGAGTAGAGTAACAAAGGAAACGGGTGCTTACCTATAATCGAGATCATAAAAGTCGGTTATTGTTTTATGGTGTAGGAAGCGGTATACAAGCGAAGCTGCGACGTTGCTTAGATCTGCAGACCGTATGGTGGGGATACGATCAATTATGCCCTTCGCATGTGGATCCATGTCGTGTCTGAGGTATAATGTCGCTATACGAATATAGTAGACTCAACCTCCGATCATATAAATACAGTCGTAGCTAGTAATTAGTTCCTGGTCTAACTTTCTTACGAATAAACGACACCCTACAGTCTCACTGTACATCACTAGTTTTCAAATACAACACAGTAATCCATTTTTGCGTAAGAGTTACGCTTGCTTGTTGCATGGTTGTATCCGCAAATATCGTAGTACTCAATTGTGCTGGTTTTTCTTATCCTATGAGGCTCTTCACCACAGCCATCCACAACAACGAATGTATCCGTAGATCCAGGGTCTACACCCCAAATGCAAGCATCAGAACTAAGTTGAAGCACGTCTGCTGGCATCAATGGCTTCTTGGATGCCTCTCGTTTCGGCCGTTTGAAAATGAACTCGACGTCGACGCCATCCGTCCTGATGGTGTCCCTTTTTTAAAAAAGCAAAATGTAAGAGAAACAGAAAAAAAAAAAGATACTGTATTTCTTGTTCTTACCAAAACATGGACTTCTCGCTGGATAAACTCGCCACGGTTGGATATCCGATCTTTTTCATCTCGAAGTAGTCAAAATATAGTTGCCGAGCTTCTTCGATAGTTGGAACAGGGTGTTTCACAGAAACGCACGCATCACGGAGCACTTTTCCCAAAGCCTGTCTGTCCAGCGTGATATGGCGACATTGAAAAGAATTTACCGGCATCATGCTGAACCTTCTACATCCTCGGGGATCTGCATACTTCATAGGACGGAATGTTTTGGTTTCAATGGCAGAAACAGTGGACTGGACGAAATCGAGAAGCTTAGTCCATTCAACAGTTGGAAGAGGTTTGGTAAACTTTTTTGGTAAGACTAACGACCTTCGGCTACGGATAGCTGACCTGACAGCAACTTTTAAACTCGCAATAAGCTTTTTCGATAATTTCGAGGTATCAAGAATCTACGATAAATCATCAATACATAGATCAACAGCAAAATATATCTACCTCAAGTACATCCCGATGAACGTATGCCATGGACACATGGTCCTGAGGCTTTTCTTCTTGTATAAAAACTTTCTGTTCCAGTCGTTGCAAGACCATATACATCCATGGAATGTATAAGTGGGGAGCGGCATTCAGCTCGACGTCTGTAACAGTCCTAGGACCGAAAGAGAGTGAGGAAATAACCGTGCTGACTGCCTTTTTCAATCTCTCATCATCCTCCACCGAGCTTGGCCACTTGCTGGTCTCTGTAGAAATCCCCGCGACCTGATTATACACATATTGGGAACTGACTTGCGCTCTGCGACGGTTGTCTTTCCGAGGTAATATTGATCTTTGACATCAGAGAACCGAATCAATAGATATTGGATTGTCTTTTTCTCAAAGTTGACGACAATGTGGTTTCGCACAGCCTCTTCATACTGCTTTGCTGCATCGGAGATTAGCGTCATGTGCCCGCGCGAGGCAAAGTACTTAGGATCGAAGGTTTCAGCGTCCTCCGTAAATTGCTTAAAAGCAGTCTTGATAAGCTCATCTCGATTCCCAGTTCCAGCTATGGCGGCAAACAAATTGTAGCAGAGCTCATGAAAAATGGGCGGAAGCTCCTTGTCTTGTTCCAGCAACCATAAGATGTAGTAGTTTGCAAATAACGACCCTGCATAAGCAATGTCACGCACATGCTTCACAGCAAAACGGATGGAGATGACAACATCAGGATTCTTGCAAGTATTCTCCAATGAGGTTTTGATGATACTTGTTCGTTTTAACGCACAGGTGGTCTTGCGACGTGCCTTATAGTGCTCGCACTGTTTGCTTGAAGCCCGACTATGCCCTTCTTGACCACAAGTAGCACAAACTACTTCTTTTCCTTTGCCTTTCTCCTGTCGCACTTCGTTTCTAGCAGCATATTTGGCATCACACTTGTTATTTGTCAATTCAATCTTTTTTTGTTTCTTTGATTTTGGCCCTGTGGAAGGAACTAATTTCATGTGAGATAAACATCTAAGACACCTTTACATTTATTTACCTGCTGGTTCTGTAGATGTGGAGGCAACAGAGGTTGCAATTTCAGGTTTGTGAACGACAGTATATATTAAATTCAAGCGTGTCACCTGAAAGCTGTGTAACATACACTGCTTCTAGAGAGTAAATTCCTCGAGACATACCGTCCCACGCTGGCAGTAGACACTATATTATGGTTCTGTATGACGAAACGAGAGCGTAGCCGAGGCATACGCTGGAGATTCGACTGGATGCCTTGCAGCAAGCATTAACAATACCGCCGCTGTTCTTTAGATGTTAGACTCACCCGCTTTCTGCTATCCTTTGCCTCAGGACACGTTAGCATCTCCAAGTCCCCATTGTGGGACTCTACCCGCTCTCTTTGGTCTTCAAACAGCTCCATAGATCTCTAGCGCGCACAATACGCCAAGTTGGCTACTGGGATTTCCTGCCATAACTAACCGACACCCTCTAAATGATCCATAAATTAGACCACCCTAGCCAATCTATCATAGACCCTCTGTTGAGCCCGGAATTACCGGGATAGCCCAGTCGTAGAATCTGCGTAATATTAATTGAAATCCTTTTCTCGTAGTTCAGGTTTACCATGACCTTAAATCAAGTCTTTAGCAAAGAAGGAAAAGAATTGGTGGAAGAAGACGGCAGGTGTAAGTTCTTTTTGGGATAGGCAATAGTGAGATAACACTTGTTATTGAAACGAATAATTTGTTCAACAGTCACCAGCGCCCGCGCGTTTTGCTCCATCTGCAGTAGCTCGGTAGAAAGTGGCAAATCCTACCTCCGGTTTTTGATAAAATACAAATCATTCATCATCGCGTGCAGGTGTTTCATGATGTATTTGCCCATGTTGGAATTCGCTTCCCCCAAATTATTCAATGTGAAGGTTGACACAAAGGTGGAAATGGAAGTTGATGTGCAGTTTATCGGAAAAAAACCTTTCGCAAGGTACGTTTCATAAGTCTAAGTGCAGAAAAAAAAAAAAGGCACTTTGTATATTTGAATGATATTCCTGCATAAATCCAAGGACCAACCCAAAGATGCAACACAAACTTTAGTCTTCCAAATACAAGAAAGGTTAGTTTGGCTTCAGCACATGATTATTAGCTTGGGAAAACTATTGTGAAACTCAAGCGGGACTGTTCCGAGTGTTCAGCTGATAAATAGATGGTACACATCCACACATCTCTTTCGTTTCTTCGATGAATACATACAACATGGGAAAAGAATCACCTTTCAATGTAATAGAACGTACCTATTTTCCTTAAGCGTGGCTTTCTAACACATTTACAAGATCGACGCATTTTTAACGTATGATGTTGCAAACCGATGTACACGCGGTCTCCATTTTGACGGTTATACGGCCGAGTATTCCGCAATGGATATTGAACAAGGGAAGGATAACATACTAAGACTTATCTATGAGTATCCTTGCGATAAGCCATTTGTACAAAGAACATGTCAGAAAAACGTTAGGAAAAACAAATTCATGGATGACGTACTTCTTGATGATGACTTCCCCACACACCCTTCGAAAACATTTGCATATGATCTTGCTGCCGAAATAGGATGCGCCTTGCGTAAGCAAGATCAGACACCTGTTATAAGCAGTACAGTTGACTACAACGTCTCTTATCTTTCCTGGGGAGAAGTAAGAACTTTCCCATATCTTACGAATAGTAAAACTAATTGAGATATTATTAGGTGCGCCTTTTCCCAAAATATATCAAAGCAAGGGCTGAGTTTAAGCAAGCTGTGCAAGTGGCCTTGAAAGAAAAAACCAACAGAAAGAAATATGGAGCACTACAAGCCGTGTTTGGACGATTTGGTTATTACTATCCTTCAAAGATACTACTTGGTACTATAACTCCCACATTAGTAGCATTAAACGATACTCTCTTGCCTTAGGTGGCGTGCTTGCCTGCAAGCAAGAACATTCAAACGCCCAGAGCAGAACTGGTGTAGAAACCCAAGATGAAAAAGTCGACGTAGCAGAAACCATAGCAAAAGCTGTTAAGATCCACAGGCACTGGAAAGTTATAGGTATAATCATGCGTATATATGTTATAGTTGATAGATAAATACTGTATTAGGTGGGGATGCTGGCTTGTTTTTCATGGACGGATTAGGAGGTTGGAAAGAAACTATCAAGTGCGAGCCGGCAATTATCCAATTCAAAGATTTGAAGCCCGTATATCAGATTCTAGATGATAACGAGCGTTATCAAGTGATAGAAGTATACGATAGGGCATTTTCCGATCACTATTATGGCCAATCAGTGGATAAAGATGACAGGAAAGTATTTGAGCGGTACCAAAAAGCAGCTTCCCAAGGTGATGTGGATATATATACAAAACTCGGAGACATGTGCAGATATGGCCAAGGTGTAGTACGAGATTATGTCCAAGCAGTCGATTGGTACAGAAAGGCGGCTGAGGATGGACATGGCATTGCACAAAGCAGCCTTGGACAGATGTATTACTGCGGACAGGGTGTGAAACAAGACAAAGAAAAATCGAGTGAATGGTGCAAAAGAGCGATTGAGTGGTGCAAAAAGTCAGCGGATCAAGAAAAGCAAATGCACAATTCAACCTTGGATTGATGTACAAGAATGGGATAGGTGTCGATGTCGACTACTCTAAAGCAATCAAATGGTTCCAAAAGTCAGCGGATCAAGGAAATGAAGATGCACAATTCAATCTTGGAGTGATGTACAAGAATGGGACAGGTGTCGATGTCGACTACTCTAAAGCAATCAAATGGTTCCAAAAGTCAGCGGATCAAGGAAAAGCAAATGCACAATTCAGCCTTGGATTGATGTACCATAATGGGAGAGGTGTCGATGTCGACTCCTCTAAAGCAATCGAATGGTTGCAAAAGTCAGCGGATCAAGGAAAAGCAAATGCACAATACACCCTTGGAGTGATGTACGAGAGTGGGATAGGCGTTGATGTCGACTACTCTAAAGCATTCGAATGGTGGCAAAAGTCAGCGAATCAAGGAAATGCATCTGCACAACTCCAACTTGGAGTGATGTACGATTATGGGATAGGTGTCAATATGGACCTCTCCAGAGCAATCGTATGGTATCAAAAGTCAGCTGAGCAAGGAAAAGCAGATGCACAATTCAACCTTGGAGAGATGTACGAGAATGGGAGAGGTGTCGATGTCGACTGCTCCAGAGCAATCAAATGGTATCAAAAGTCAGCGGATCAAGGAAATTCAAATGCACAATTCAACCTTGGAGTGATGTACCTTCATGGGACAGGTGTCGATGTCGACCACTCTAAAGCAATCGAATGGATCCAAAAATCAGCGGACCAAGGGAATGAAAGCGCACAAAATGCTCTGAATATTTTACAGGGTAATCAACAGTAAGAAACTGATTTCTATCTTATGATAAACAAGAGAATTCCCGAAAACGTTTCGAAGAATTGTAATAATGTTGAGATTATCAATAACGGATTATCTGAAAGTACAAGTTGTGAGTGCTTGCAAACGTCTACCAGAATAGTATATTATTTGTACATGTAGTTATATATGTTGGTAATCAGAGGACTTGTAAGCTCCTAACGTTCATGGTAGATTGATGAGGATCAACCAGTATGGGAAAAGTGTGATGCAACTATACTGACTATTCACTGTCTTTTGTAATTCTCAGATAAATAGTCGATAACAGTGTGCTACCTTTTGAAATATATGGCAGTACTGTGCTACAGAGTTTTCGACTATTTATCTGAGAATTACAAAAGACAGTGAATGGTTGGTATTGCTGTATCACACTTTTCCCATAGTAGATAATTATCAATATCAGATCAACGTGATTTAGCTACATTGGATAGCAGTCCTCTAATCTATGAATCAGGAATGCTTTATTAATCACGGTGTATATTGTTAAGATCATAATTGTCGTAACTGTCTTTTCGCGCCAATGATGAGACAGTATATATGGATGGTGCCTTAACAAATGGCTGAGTTGCTTATTACTGCGTTTACGGTAGGCCTTAAGTAGGCGTTTAAATAATTTAGGTATCTGGTTACTCTGCAGGCAATGCGTAGACTTTGGCGACAGAATTAATTAACAAACCTTGCTATGCAAAGATAACTTTGTCATTAGTATGTTGTACGATCTTCACAACTGATGCCATAGCTTAGACCACGCGTGAAAAACCAACGTCATCAATTGCAGCAAGATTATTAAAGAATGCGGTACTATTGATAGACTACATTCTGTTTGAGAAGAATCCCCAAGTCACCACATAGAGCTATAGGTCATCAGTATTTGCTAGTATGCGCTGTGAATACCAGTTGAAGATAAAGTAGACTACATCGAATCGGCTGAAAGTACGCGTGGCAAATATTTTCTACTGGAAGTACAAAAAGGGAGGCTTCTTTCTTTTTTTTTTTTTAACTGCTGCACCGGATAATTTGAACACGTAAGCCCCACATGTATGATTGTACAAGATTTGAATAATTGTATGCACCTTTTTATATCTATAGTACGTGCATTCCTCTGTACTATGTCACTTTTACTGTTGCCAACGAGTTCTAAGGTCAAAACTGTTCAATCGTCTTATTTCTTGGCTTTTGTTGAACTAGATGATTAAAATAAAGCGTTCCTAGGATTCTAAGTCTATGAAGGCGTTTTTGCACCAAGAATATTGCAATTCACCGTAGTGGCACATTGATCTCAATTGAAGCCGACCACAGAGTTTTCCTCATTTGTTTGTTGCATTCACGGATGTCTTTTTCATGGCTGGCTAAAACGCTTTGCAGCACGATTCAGATAATTTCTGCGTTATGTCCAAATAGATTTTGCGTTAAAAGTATTAAAAACGAACAGACATTTACAGTCTACCCAAGCCTGCTATATATCTATATACATATATATGTGGGAGGCTTCTTTCAGAACATCGATTGTGCGTCCCTCATTTTTAAGACAATGTTGTGCCTTTCATCTTTTCTTTTCTCTTTATCGTTTACTGCTGCATCGTCTGTTATCTGACCTTTTGATACCTTTGTCAGTCAGATGTAAGGCAATTTACTTGTAAGTCAAAGTATGCAGATATGGAAAGACTAATCTAACATATGCTTTTAGTATAGTACATCCATCTCAATTGCGAAGTCGAAAAGTTGCAAAATTATATGCTGGACTCGGCAAAGGTAATCTTCTACAACCACCGCAATTATCACATATTACCGTTATCTTTTCAAAAAGCACACAAACATTTGAAGGAAATATATGTACAAGGCATCTCCGAAGAGAAGCACTCGAAGAAACAAGGTACGACAACACTAGGCGTCATTATTATGCAGCCACCTAACTGCAGAACATAATAGATCTCAAACAGCATACTTGAAATATCGCTCATTGTGCAATTTTCTGTCATTGATGGAGAAAACCATCAGCAGATTGCAGCAAGTATTTGTCTCTGAAATCAAAGGGAAGGATAACTCTTCCGGAGCACTCGAGTCAAATTGAAACATCGGGTGGTTTCACATGCAAGCGAAATTCCAACAAAGCGGTACGGCAAAAAACAGATAGAATGCCGTTATGGTTCCTAATGTTAATTTTTTTACAGTCCATAAGACGTAAGCAAGCCAAATATTCCTACAGGGAGGGAGGATGGGGTTCCCAATTTCACAACCGGATGGACGTTTCCGGGAACCTCCTCTTCCGGTCGCACCCACCTTGATTTGGTGCAGTACGGTCTCCCATACCAGTGACGAGATCCCCTTCGGGGGTAAGTAAACTTCGTCAGCCATATCATTTCATTTATTGCCATAAATGTACTTTTTATGCTACTTGGGTGGACTCTGCGTCTACTGAAAGGGCAAATTAATGTAAATGAAGTATACTTCCTGCAAAACTGATTTGTTAATGACACATATTTATTTTATCTCTAGCGTCAGTTTTATCCTCCACTGGACGCAAAGTTTATCTTCGAGTAGCGTAAAATATCATTCAATAAAGTATAATAATATAAAGATAGGTAGAGATGTATTGTTACCATTCTCCTTATTTGCTATCTAACTCCGCCGTAACTGCGAGAAAGACGAGGTCTCTGTGTTAAAACCATCGTGATAATTACTACCGTGCACCCCGCGTTCTCATTGAAAGCGTTTATAAAGCCAAGTACAACATGCACCCTTCCATAGAGACGTTAGAAATGAAAATATAGTCGGAAGTAATATCGTGGGAGAATGAGGGTCAGTTCGCTTGGCTTTTCCAATGTATAAATAAAATCTGTATAAATAAAATCTGTATAAATAAAACATTGGTATTCAAGACCGTCTAAGGAGTCGAAGTGATTAGTGATACAGAAGAAAAATAAAACTCCTCGATAGTGTTGGCTGGAGCTGGCGGTGCTTGTGTATTCGGCAATGGATAAGATATTCATCCTAGATCGGTAGGAAAGTTCGGGGGCTATTCGTCTAATAAGGAACAATGTGATACTTCCACAATTGCAATTATTCCCTTCGACAACGGAACAAAGAAAGGGGGGAAGGGGTATAGCTGTTAATCGGGATATGAAGTCTGTACGAGGTTCTTATTTTGCGGAGTATGCATTTAAACACCTTCATGTAACCAAAGATTAAAGGCACTCTCCGGGCCAGTGTAATCGGCGTGAAGCAGTAACAATGTACTACACTGCGTCACGGCCACAGAACTAAGTGTGATCTAGACTAAAGACTTGTCTCTATTTTTACAGCGATTTAACTAAATGAGCAATGTTATTGCCAAGCCTTGTATTCCAGGGCGCTCTGCATTCACGGACAGAAATACATTCATATTATCTAATTCAGAGAGAAAGTTAGCTGTTACAGATTCTGAAGATACACAAAGATGTGTCCTCTGCCTCCTCTCATAAATCAAACGTTGTACTTGCATTGTGTAATAATTTAAAGACGAATCGCGTGTTATGGTTAGGCGTGATGTTTTTGGTAAGAATGATGAAATTGTAGATTCGTTTTACCATGTGTCCACAGAATTCGATCGGACCCGAGTTTGCGCCTTCAATTAGCCGAGCCATCCACAAAAAAAAAATGGAACCTGCGGTAGCCGAGTTGTTCAAGAAGAGGGTCGACGAACGCAGTTTTAGGGTGGCTCGACGGAGAATATTCTCCATAAACCATAACAGGAGACTTTTGTTAGGTTTTATGGCGTGACAAGCGTAAAATTTCTGCTCGATAGAGCATAGACCGATTGAGGAGCAGAATTCCATTCGAAGTGCAGGAGAGATGACTTTTCGTGGATTGAGGAAACGATTCGTCATGGAAAATACATCACGCAGTAAACCACTATTTCAGCTTATGACAGGCAAGATACCCAGTCGAATGGCAACAGCAGACGAAGGCCATAACTCGAACCTCTAACGACAACGTCGCGACACATAGAAGATAGGCCTTGCAACGAGAGTCTCTCAAGACCTGATGCACAAAACTAGGCATTATTTCTGTTAAGTAAAGTAAATGAGTTCTGAATCGACTGCGAAAGTATTGTTCCAGAAGCAATAATCTCAATGTGCATCAGGATCTTTTTGAATGCAAATGGAATCTTAATGGACAGGCTCTTTTTTATAACACAGGGAGGAGACTACTGTGAAGAGAATTACTCCAACGGAGATGCACCTCAGTAATTTGATAGTTCTCCATTGCATTCTATTCGAATAATGAGGTAGGAATTAACAAGCGTATAAAAGAAATGAAGAGGTGTGGTAACTAAGAAAAATAGTCTACGGATATTTGGAATAACATGTCTCCGATTTCTTGTTGTACGACGTTTTGGACTCTCGTTTGAAAGACCGTGAATGGCTGAGAACGAGATCTGTGGGGTATCGTCGCAAACAAGAGGCGATCGTGCCACACAATGCACATCGAGAAACGAGCGCAGTTTCCTTTAGTTTCAACGCTATGATCAATTTCTCGCATTAAAATGAAGGCGAAACTTGTTCCTAATGACATATGGCAGACTCTGACGAATAGCTTTTATATCAAGAGGTTTACCCGGAATATCTCTGGACGCACAGTTCAATCTCAAACAATGGAAAAAAATGATATGGATGGCGATGATTGTACTCAAATTCCATTAAAAAATCGTGATTCGGGACTGCAGAAGATGGACCAGCCGGGGTGCAGCTGGAAAAACGAGTCGAACATACCCTTATCAAAATGCAGTAAGATGTATTTCTCAGATGGTGTATACCACTCTTCAATTTATCACATATCCATACTTTGAGTGAATAGGTTTCTATGTATTGAGGAAGGCGAGAAGAAACAACCAAAGTAGAGATGATCGGCGTATGTTTGATAGGGTTGTTCGTGATAGTGAACGAGAAAGAACACAGCCTCGTTGAGATGTTTAAGTTGAGGCTGATAGTGGGGAAGTTTGTGATATAAGGCCTTATTCTTCTGAAAATCAGACAAAGGTTCTGGTAGTAGTATGCTGCGCTTCATTTTTATCCCATGATACAGGACGCAAACCCAATTCTAGGTTTTTCTATTATTTTTTGGATAACTTGACTATCAAATGTTTTGTCTATATTCCATTTTCCAACAAGGAGGGCCAGATTCGCTTATTGACTCAATTTAAGCGGGCACTGTAAATAATTATTAGTGCCTTTTGCTAAAAGATTAATGTGAATCCCGACCAACGGGTTGAAGCAAATTTGTGGCGGGTGCTCTATAAAAGGTGAATAGAGGTAAAAATAGACAAAATTTTTTTGTAGCACATTTAGAAAGGCGAGGGCATTGTTAGATAAACAACTGCATGGGCCCTGAGAGTAAGGGAAGGAAAATGAAATACAGATACTCCTCTCAAAATGCAATCAGCGAATAAGCTACTTTTATTACTAATACCGTTACCATTGATTTTTTCTCTGGAGTATTCTTGTCCCCGATCCAAAGTTAAACTTTTTTTTAGGATCATGGGCTGAAGTTGAATTCGTTGGGAGAAAACAGAAGGGCGACCTGACTTCCTTGTGTGTGTGTTTTTTTTACAAGACCCGCTTTTCATTCACTCCTGTAAGTCTCCTTAATGTTCTCCATTGTGGCAGTTACTTAGTTTATTACCTGCATAACAATAGTATTTCTCATTTACCCATCCCATTCCTTGTAATTACTTCATGGTAAGGGACAATCATTATAAATCTAGAATGTCTGATACGAATTCGAATCTATAGTGCGGTGGCAATAGGAACGGTCCCAAATGGAAACGTGAAGTTGTCCAGGAACACAACTTCGATTATGTCGACCTCGACGAATTTTATGATAGATCATGTGCCGCTCGACTCAGTTATTTGTTCGTATACATCCTTACTTTAAAATCGATTTTGGTGTACGCCGCTGATTTGTATTCAGGAGGTAAATCTATGAGTACGAGGTAATACTATAGTAACTTACCGGTTCAGCACAGTATCATTGTTGGTTGTTGACCACTCGAAAGACAAGAATCCGAATATAGCCCCTCAATCCGTAATTCCAACAGACGTTTCGAAATGGATCTTCTTAGGCGCTATCCTTATATCGTTCTTGCTGTTATTCTGGGATATACGCAAAGCTCGCAATATCATTGATTCACGGGATATTTCGTACGCATTTACCAACGTCGCCGCAAGCCGGTATTATTCGCTCAAAAATTACAAATACCATTGCCTATTTCGCAGAATTACCCAGTCGCAAAAAACAATCGACGATTTTGCCTTTTTTGTCTTCTTCACACTGAAAGGTACAGTGGATGCCGCGAGGGGTCGGAATGCTGACTATGATTTAGGCTGGAAGCGATTATTATTGGCCGAAGCACCTCGTCAGGTCATTAACGTTGTCACCTTGAAAGGCCTTATGGAAAAATGGATCAATGTGAGTGACGGAACAATCACTGGACTGAACGATATCACTCGTGACTACGAGCCTATGCAAAAGGTCATGACGGGTACCATGGCCTTCTCTGTGATTGTCTTTGCTATCTCTTTCGTTCTCGTGTGTATCGCTGCGGTGATGTACCTACCTCTGCTTTGTCACATCCAGGGCAACCTGAAAGAGTACTGTTGCCATAAAGTAGACAAAAGGTGCGACAAAGAGTAAAGGGTTCCGGGATGTAGCTGACTAATGATTCGCAGAATTTCCGAGATCTTGAAAAAGCAAGCGCGTAAAAGAGTCGCACGGAACAAGGATGCGGGCCGGGGCAAGACCAAAGGGATGAAAGACGCAATTGAAATGAAGACGCTACCAAGACCTACGCTACCGAATGTAGACATGGATGGTCCGAACCAGGCTGGCTACCAGGCACAGCCTGCACGGGCAAACCATCATCTTTATCCTGCTGAAAAGGCGCCGAGTGTGATGGCATCACGCTTTAACCGGCGATTCAGCGGGTCTTCTATGAGCAGCGACCAAATGGGACTTACATCCAATGCGCAAGGACAACCATGGTCGGCTTCACCTTACCACGCCAACCCACCGCAATACACGACTGGCTCGCCGTACCAGGCGCCAAGTCCACAACCATCCTACGCTACAGACCCTAGATACTACCAACAACCATACAACTCTCCCTACAATCCTTATCAGCCCCAAAACCCATATAATAACCATTACTAGCAGCCACAATGCTCATAAGTCTTCACTTCTATGTACAAACGTATCTGTAAGTTAATCAATTCTTTTATTTATTTTAATAGTAACATGAACCTTAGATTGATTAATTTATACCACACATCACGGTCGAGAACATCTGTCACCCGTTTGGCTTTCAGCGCATTACAAAGTTGTGACACATTCTGCATATATACATCATCGATTGGCGATCCACCACCTAGGCGATGTGACCCACCGAATGATAAGCTCTTAGCCAAACCATCATCAGCTGGAACTGGAGGACGGGACATTGAGCGGAGCGCTTCCCGGCCACGCTTATCTTGCAGATTATATTGACCAATAAAAAAAGATGCCTTTCAAATGAGCCAATGATGGTTTTGTGTCTTTGCCATGTGGAGAGCTGTGTTTTAACCGCGAAGGATGAGGAGTTTTGTTTTTACTACTGCGCAGTTAATAGGTTACACAAATGGCCTCTGTCTATGAACTATCTAGATATGTCCCTGAAGTTATTCCAATGATCGAGAATTCCTGATAAAGGCAGAAAATGCATATCTCTGGTTCCATGTGGATCATCTCAACACAGTTGAGGTTGTACCTAATTTTATCTCCAGCTGTGTTATGACCTAGTTTGTACAACGGTTTTTCGAAGCAATGTCTGTGTGGTTACCATAACGACAGATAACAAAAAACCCTCACACTTTTTGTCCGTTGTGACTCCGTGATTGTGTGAGACAAAAGCCATGTGCTCAACAGCTCCGTTCGCCACAGTTCAGTGCCAGACCTCTCGACATGGTCATGGAAATGGGGATTTCCATCCACTGGCAACGGGGAGGGGGAGGAGGAAGAAGAAGAGGAGTCTTTCTATGTATCGTTAGCAAGTTGGTTTGCAAAGCATAGGTCATTCGAGATGCACGAATGCGCTTGTTGGGAAATAAAGTGTTGGCGGCAGGGTTTTTTTCTCCGGGTTCATCCAACTTGAAATGACCAAGTCTATTGCATCGAGGTTTAAAATTGTCTTTGACGTCAATTGGCATATCAGTGATTTGCTGTGTCTGAAAAGTTGGATCATGGCCCTGGAATGTTTTAAAGTGGGGTGATCAATGGGATGCAACTTGTGGATGTGAAACAGCAACCTCGGCTAGAGTCCTAATTTGGAGTGGATGCTCTTTTCCATGTGCTCTTGAATCAAATAAGCGTTTTGTTCTCCTTTATCGAACCCGACGCAAGGCATTTCATTAATTCCGCTAGAGCCCGAAACCAATACGTACCCCAATTAGAGATTCTGTATATTATCAGATATCCGGGATTCCCGACATTCTTTTCCCATAAGATTGGATGCTTCTTTATATTTTTGGGTGTTTTCATTTGATCAATGTACATATAGCAACAAACAAAAGATCAACGACGTATTTTTAGAGAAAAGGAGGTGTTGTATCGTTTGGTGCCAAGGCTGACGCAATGCTATTTGTTTGTATGCAACACTACGGCCAATCACCAAGGTTATAAAAAAAGGGTGGCACATCGTCTGCGCCGCTTTTAGTCGTGTGATCGTTTGTGTACACGAACTACCATATACGAATTGAAAGGTTTGTATGACGCCACAACCAAAAAAAAAAAAAAAAAAAGGTGTGCTTTTTCATTACGCAGTTTACTTGTTGCCACACACACATAGAGAGAACTATCCACCCGCTTATACCCATACGTTCCTACCTTTATTTTCATAGAAATGAAGGAATCCATATCCCCAACAGCTGATATCAAATAACAAAGCTGTCAAACATGGGCGGACTCGAATAATTGCATACTAATGCATAAGAAACCTTGTTATTCTTGCTGATTCGCTGAATGCATACAATATTGAGGCGGGTAATGGCTGGTGCTGAATCCCGAGAAAAAAAAAATTCCAACCCGGACGATGGGGAAGCGCAAAAAAAAAAAAAAAAAAAAAGAGACTGCTGATTTCCCAACTGGGGCAACATAATTTGGATTCTAAGGTCAGACGATCATGGTTACGTCCATTGGGTTATTCATTGCCTGGAAAAGTTGTTGGAGGATCGGATACTGCAGTTTTATTTTTAGTTGCATTTCACGTACCCCCCATTCAAAAGATGTTGCAAGAAAGATATTGGTGGCACAAAGCACATCACATGAATAGGGTTGATGGTATCACCTAGACGTCGCTAAAAATATATCCCCGCAGATTTATATAAAGTAGATGTATTGCTTTATCAAGTTCTTTCTTTCCTTCTCTCTCTGTCTTCTTCTGTTCATCTCTTAACTTGTTTTCATAAGCAATGTACTTTCCTCAACCCAGAGAAACAACAACTATCTGGCCCCAGACATGGGCGACGTTTGATTTGCCTACACAGGGTTACTTTTCTTCGTTTTTGGATCAACAATTTGACACTGCAATGGACTTGGGTATGGTTCCTCCTGCTTTCTATCCGAGCCCGGACGCCTCACCATTGCCATGCACCAATGCCACCATGGTCCCCTGTGGTGCAGAACAAATGATGGTGGCGCCACTGTACGTGGAGCCGTCGGTACCATCTTTAATGAAGCCTGCTCGATTTGAATATGTCGATCAATTTATTGCACAACACGAGGCGGTATGCGATCAAGCTAGCATCTGTTCGACCACGGCAGCCAGCACGCCACAACAGCAACACCAGCACTGGTTTTCCATGCCTCGGGAACAATCGCCACCAATGTTTGATATTCAGACACCTGAAGCCAGCCCAGAACCGGTTGCTTCGCCTGTGGTACCCAAAAAGAAGAAAATCAACAATGGCGGTATTACTAAGACAACAAAGAAAGCGGGACGAAGCAAAAAATCCAAGGAAAAGAAGGTTATCCCGACAGAATACAATTGTCAGCATCCTGGCTGCGGGAAGACATTCAGTCGGCCTTATAATCTTACATCTCATATGCGCACACATACATCCGAACGTCCGTTCGCCTGCTCTCATTGTGAAAGAAAGTTTGCTCGTCAACATGACCGAAATCGTCACGAAAAACTCCATCTTGGAATTAAGCCATTTGTATGCCCCAACTGCGACAAGTCCTTTGCACGCCACGATGCACTAAACCGACATCTCAAGGTTGAAAACGGTTGTGGCAGTATCCTTGGCAGCAATGTTACTATCGCGTAAAAAAAAAAAAAAAAAAAAAAAGAAAAAAACAACCACAACAACAATACTCTCTTATTCTCTACATCATGCTATCTCCATTTTTCTTTTCCTGTTTTCCACTCCTTCCACAATGCCCTCAATTTTCTTTTCTTCTTTATTCTATTTCTTTTCTGTTTTCTATACATAGTTGCATCTATTACATATGTCTCTCTCTTTATCTCTCTCTCTCTCTCTCTCTATATCTCTTTTTTTTCTTTTTCTTTATCTCCACTCTCTATTTTTTTTTTTACAAACGTTTTATCATCTTCTTCTTCTGCTAGCACTTTCTTGTTATATAACCCTCTGTGATTTATTGAAAAACCTACGATCCTTTTGATGTAAATATCCATTTTTTTTTATAATAGACCAAACAAAGCTTTCTTTTTTTCTTTATCATGATACCTACAGTCTCTTGTGTTGCAATGAACGTCATTGACAGAAATGGAAGGCTCCGAAGTTGGTGATATAAAAGGGAATTAGTGAATAGTCTGTGCAACCTTGCCTCGTTTGATATCAAGGTAGTCCAGAGAACCGAGTCATGCGTGTGAACATGGGTTTAAAGAGCCGATGTGTGGATCAGGGTTCAGAACGGGGATCTTACTAGTTCTGGTTTGAAAATGTGTATGCCATGTGGTTGTTACAAATAAGCGAAAAGTTCAACGATCGAAAAAAAGAAGAAAAAAAGAAGTTCGACAAAAAGGACTCCGTCGGACAGATAGATACACAAACATCGCGATTTTTTTTAAACATGTAACACATTAAGCGTACATTAGATCTATCGCAGTCATAGGTACAACAACTGAAAGAAAGGGAGGAACGGCTCTTGTCCAAATCAAGCGGAATTCCCGCAATGGCCAATTATGAAGATTACCGTTTCAAGAAAAATATAACCCGGGAAGCAAGACCATTGTCGGCATGAAGCTAAGAGAAATACTACCATTTTACATCATTGTAATAGATATAACAAACATGCATGAAGATTTCTTGGAAGTTTTACACTTTAAACGGCGATGTCCATCTTTTTCCTTTTTTTTTTTTATTATATACAATGAAGGCATTCATTTGATGAATGTATGTCTCACAAAAAAAATCATCAATTGATCAGTGGCGATTTTAAGGGTAACATTGCCCAGCTGATTTACCACAAGGAAACGAAGTAAGGTTTTTATCCATCGGTCCCGCCGGCGCCGGCGCCGGACGCGTTCGGTGTTTTTTCACAATTGTGTCGGATCTTTTCTGCTTGGAATAGTAACCAACGCAACCATCCTTTTGTCATACCAAAATGGAATACAGGATCCGAATGAATCAAAGAGTCTCTTTTTTCCATTTTTCCTTTTGATTGACATGGATGATGATCATGTCTTCTGCTGGCAAACAAGGCAAACTTATTTCCCTGTCGTACCAAGAATCTCTTTTACTTAATTAAACGCGAAAAGGAAAAACATCACTCCCGTAACTTTCATTTATATCCCTCCAAATTTTTTTTCCGTTGTTCAGTGTTACCTTTTGGAATTGAATTGTATTCCCGTTGCTATTTCAAAAACTGTCCTTCTTCTTTAAGATACCTATTATCCATACGCACCGATCCTGTCTTTTAAGACAGTTCTTTGTTATTTATCTTATTCAAATGACTATATCTACATTAAACTTTTGATGTTAAACAGGCAAGCCTGTCTATTTTAACTTTGATATTGTTACTTGTATTACAAGACCTAAAATCGACATCTAGTTCTAACCAACAAAAATACACCGCGTTCTGTCCAAGGTAGTTGAGCATGTGGACAAGTCATTTAGCATGGTCGATGGCAAGGTTCGAGCCCTTGCCGTCTGCGTCCACAATGTTACCATAAAATCATGCCTGATTGTCTGGGACAAACGTAAAATGCATTGGACTATTGTCGTGACGTTTGCAGAACCCATCCTGAGAGGAACTTCCCCCCAAACGTTGTTGCTTAAAGTGCAAGTCTTTGCACATCCCTAGCGGTACTAATTGGGCGAAAAATGACGCTGTCGTTTTCCGCTTTTGGCACAATCTCTATTTGACTAGTGTAAATAGTTTCTCGGATAAATTCCTCCCATAATGCAACAAAAGCGATAGTCAACTGAGCCACTCTATTCAAAAAGATCCGTGCGAGTGTGAAAACCCATATCAAGTAGTTTGCACAAATTCTTTCAATTCAATGAATGGTTCGATATTTACATTGCATGGAATTCATAAACACAGTGCACAAACTGTACTCGCATTTTGCGAAACGTCTGGAAGCTTTGCGTTGCAACCTTTCACATCGTTGCGCGCGAGTTCGGTCTTTAAACTTTCATTTGGTATAGCTGCGCACGACATTCGGTTTTCTACGCACCGTATTTGCCTCAGACACCGGTTCCCTGGATGCATGTACTAGAGGCTTTTTTTTGTTCAAAAATAGATTTCTATTCTTTGCACATAGCGTTCGCACTGCCACCAACCATCACTCTACATGAACTTTCCTTTTTTTCCCATAAACTGAAATAAGGTGGGAAAGCAAAAACCAAAAAACTGGTGCAACCCATACTGATCTAGTGGCACAAATCTTCGAATAAAGTTCAAATAACCGCCGGTTTTAGGCGAGCATAATTGCGCGCTGCCTTTTACATCGTTATAAAAGTACAATAGAATCTTGCTACGATTCCGCACGCATGAAAAACACGAGTAATAACTTATGTTGTTTTCTATGATGACAACGGAACGCTTCATTTAATAACGGTCTGTGTGACCTTATCTGTCTTTGGGCTTATCACCGTGCGGACCTCACGCGATCTTTCGACAGCTATTCGTTCTTTACTTTTTATTATTCTTATTATTAGTTCAGCCAACGTGAAGGCGCATGTGAGAGAGCTATCATCTGGGATTGAACATGTTCGCAGCACATAAGAGAGAAAGAAAAAAAAAAGAGTGAAGCAGAGCAAAAGCTCCAAGTGCAACGGATTGCTCAACCAAGCAGCCACGTCCAAAATGAGTCACAATTTTTCACCTGTTTGTTATCGAGTTGGCCTCAGCCAAGCCGTCGCAGCGTAATCCCCTGTTTTACTTCTCCCCCTTATGGAAGACCTTATCCCTCTCTTTGTTAAGATCGGTTTGTCCGAGCAGAAGGCCAAGGACACCGCGAAAAATAAAAAATTAGCCCCTACCCTTGAAGCTGTCATTCGCGAAGCCAATGCCCATGAAGCAGGCTGTGACAAGGAGGTCGGCAATCTGTTGTACAATCTAGCAACCACCATTACAAAAGATGCTCAGGCCCACCGTACTTACCTTGTCAACAAGATTGTCAAGGGTGATTTAAAGACAGTTGATCAGGTCTCGGGTAGGATCCCCTATATTACACTGCGACGTCAATCTCACCTTTGGATCGGGTAGCTGCTATCAAGTTTGTCGAAGATCACCAAGCTCCCATTCCAGAGGACGCATTTAACGAAGCCGCAGGTGTCGGTAAGACATGACCGAAAAAAAAAAAAAAAAAAAAGGGTGCGATTGATCAACGCTTGCCGCATTGGGTTAGGTGTCGTCGTCACACCCGAACAGATCAAGGCTGCTGTCAGTGCCTATATCGATGCCAACAAAGACAACATTGTCCAGAACCGCTACAGAACGCTTGGACCTTCCCTCGCCAATACCCGTAAACTTCCTGAGCTTCGATGGGCCGATGGTGTTTCGGTGAAAAACGAGGTCGAGGCCCAGTACCTGGCTTTGTTGGGACCTAAGGACGAGCGTGATGCGCCCCAGAAGAAGAAGAAGGAACCTAAGCCATCCAAGGCTCCTGTGAAAAAGGCAGAGGAGGAGGGAGAGAAGCCGAATATTGCCAACATGTTTTTCGAAGGTGAGTTGGCCAAGTTGCACAAACCTGGAGGAAACAAGCAGATCAAGCCGGAGCTGATGGAGGAGCATCTCAAGGCAACGGGGGGTCAGGTTGTCACGCGATTCCCTCCCGAGCCTAACGGTTATCTGCACATTGGTCATGCAAAGGCCATCAACGTCAACTTCGGTTACGCAAAGGCTCACAACGGCATCTGCTACTTGCGTTATGACGATACCAATCCCGAAGCCGAGGAAGAGAAATACTTCGTTTCTATTTTGGATACTGTCCGATGGCTCGGCTTTGAGCCCTTCAAAATCACCTATTCTAGCGATTACTTCCACCAGCTTTACGATCTGGCAGTGAAGCTTATCAAGGTTGGCAAGGCTTACACTTGTCAGTGCACGGGTGAGGAAATTCATGCACACCGTGGCGGCGACGACGGCGGAGCTCGTACTGCCTGTGTCCACAGAGACCGCCCCATGGAGGAGTCGTTGGACCAGTTCCAGAAGATGCGCGAGGGCCGCTATAAGGAGGGCGAAATCACCCTCCGTATGAAGATGAACCTAGAGGACGGCAACCCACAGTTCTGGGATTTGATTGCCTACCGCGTACTGTACACCCCTCACCACCGTACAGGCTCGGAGTGGTGTGTCTATCCCACCTACGATTTCACCCATTGTCTGGTCGATTCCTTCGAGAACATTACACACTCTCTGTGTACCACTGAGTTCAGACAGTCGCGTGAGAGTTACTACTGGTTGGTGGATATGGTTGAGGTGTACAAGCCAGTGCAGTGGGAGTACGGACGTCTGAACGTCACCGGCACCATCATGTCAAAGCGTAAGATTCTCAAGATGGTGAACAACGGCTATGTCAACGACTGGTAACGTACTGAAGCATGCCGTGCTGCGTAACTCATTGCATGATGTTTAGGGACGATCCAAGACTTTATACACTGATGGGTATCCGCCGACGCGGTGTGCCACCAGAGGCAATCAATAACTTTGTGCTTGAGTTGGGTGTCACCACCTCCAAATCCACCATTGATGTCGTCCGGTTCGACGCAAAGACAAGAGACTACCTGGACAAGGTCACGCCACGCTTGATGACCATTTTGAACCCTATCAAGGTGGTGCTGACCAACTTGCCCGACGACTACCTGGAGGAGGTTGTCGTGCCCAACAAGCCCAGAGACCCCAGCATGGGCGAGCACAAGGCACCGTTCACCAAGGTGCTGTATATCGATGCTTCCGACTTCCGTGAGCAAGACTCCAAGGACTACTACCGCCTGGCACCGGGCAAGTCGGTTGGCCTGCTCCACCTGAAATATCCCATCCGCTGCGTCGACGTCAAGAAGAACGGCAACGGCGAGATCCAGGAACTTGTCTGTACCTATGAAAACGAGGGCGAATTCAAGAAGCCCAAGACCTACATCCACTGGATTGCAGAGTCCCCCAAGCACAACTCCCCCGTTGTTCTGGACGAGGTGCGTCTGTACAACGCTCTCTTCAAGCACGCCAACCCTGAAGACGTGGAGGGTGGTTTCCTCAACGACCTGAACGACGACTCGCTGGTTGTTGTCAAGGGCGCAATTGCCAACGTCGGCATCTACGACCAGATCGCCGATTGGGTCAAGAAAACAGGCGGAAAGGATAAGGAGAGCATGCGATGGCAGTTTGTCCGAACAGGCTATTTCTGTTTGGATCTGGATACCGAGCTGGATGTTGAGAAGATCCGTGAGGGTCATGTGAAGGAGGGACTGCGCCGTCTTGTGGTGAACCGAACAGTGACGTTGAAGGAAGATGCAGGCAAGGCATGATTTTTTAGTGCCGTATAGTGTAAGCGTGAGAAGGGATACTGCAATAATAAAGAGCGCAAGAAAGTAAACCGGTTGCATAAGTCATGTGAGGAAAGATGAGACGTTTCTTTTGTTCTGACAAGGGCCTCGTCTGTAGAACGGTTGCACGAAATGGGCTGCATTATGTAACCTACTATTTGTCAGCGATGACATGGATCCTGATAACAATTAAGCTTTGTGCTCTTCACCAAGCGGGTGGCGCAATATTTCGAAAGACTTGATGTCACACACCAGGTACATCATGTATGCATTTGAAGTTGCTTCAACTGCAGACGAATGCATGCTTATTTGTTATTCGTCCATTTCAAAGGCCGAGATGACAAGACGTCAGTCAAGGAGATGCAGCAGGTGAAAGAAACTTTTTTTTTTTTTGCAAACGCATATGAGTATATATAATTTATTGAAATAGATATGTATAATGTGTTGGTTATGATATGTTTGCTTCTAATCATGATTGGGAATAGGAAATCTTTGTTGCCTGAAAAAGATCAGGCAAGAGAGATGGGGAGTTTTTGAAAGCGTAGGGAGAAATGAAATAATGCTTACATTACATAAAAGGTCTATACAGCATAAATAAAGTCTAAGAATGAGGAGGAGGATTTTGTCTATAGGCGGTCGGATATACACGTCGAAGGGCCATTCGTTGTTTTTTTTGGTTTTTTTTTTTTTTTGGTTTTTTTGGTTGGCGAGGGTATATTCCTTAGTAATACGTCGAGCCGTTTGAAGAAGAAGAGGGCGAGGACATTGCTGACGACGATGGCGAATAGTAGTAAGCGTCCTTGTCATTACTTAGGTAATCGGCGGGCGTATCGTAGGGCAACTCTTCGTTTTTCCAGTGACATTGCGAGCATTCGTAACGGACTCGGGAGTTATCACGGACACGCTTGTTTAAAATAATCAACTGATTCTCAGATCTCATAAGCTGGACAGATGCTTGATGTTTACAGCGAGGGCATGGATGTGTTTGGTGATCCAAGGAGATTTTCTTTCCTGGATTGCTTACTGTGAAGATAGATGGTTAGGAAATCAAGCTAGACAATAACAAGTCAGGCACACTTACAGAGCACGAAAGAGTTAGGCATAGGGAAAGAAAGGATATATGTGTGTGCGTGTGTGCGTGTGTGTGTGGGAGAGAGAGAGAGAAAGAGAGAGAGAAGGCGTGATAAAAAAAAAAAAGGGAGGGAGAGAGAGCCTTAGAAGATCGTAAACAATAAGAAAAAGAGATAAGAAAAAGATTTGCCACGTTTTGACGGGAAATGAAGCTTTTTAAATAACAATGGAAAGATGGGGAACACGTTTTTTTTGTCTGATTTATTGTTCCTGCGGTCATTTGTGAGGTTTCAGAGTCATAACGTATTGCGTTACGTCAATGGCCAAAAGCTCAGCTCCAATTTTGGTAACACTAAAACTATTCCTTTTTTCTTTTTTTTTGGCGCTTAACCTGGAAAGGAAGAGAGATCCCATTGTCTTCCCGAGAAGTTAAAACTTTCAACATCTTCCCATTGTCATGACAATGAAGTGAGGCACGCGTTGTTATATTGCTTCTTTTGCCGATAAGCAATTTTTTGGGGTGGATTCATCTTTCGGCGGGGGTGAATTGAAAAAAGCAACAGCTTTTCTTTCCATGTATTCGGTCCGCTCGCGTGCATACCCGGAAAAATTGACTCTCCGGTTTCCTTTTCAAGTCATCTCCATCTGTTCACGGATAGTTTCACTGTGTTGAAAAAAAAAATCATTGCATCATTCCAGTATTCCGGAAAACGCTTCGTTATCGGGGATACTGACAGGATGCCCATAAAATGAAAAATTGCTGGAATTGCATTTCCCCATTCTCTGGCAAACCACATGCACCACCGTCTGATCAGAACATGAAAGCCCTGTTTTCTACGACACACAGGGCACGGATCATATGATAAATTCATCTACAGGCCATGTTACTTTGTCACAAGGTGCTGAGAAGTTTAGAAACACTCAGCAATGTCCTTTGCTCCATACGAACCACACGTACTTCAAAAAAAGAACTCCCTTTTTTATTTCTATGGGCTAAATAGAACGTGGGCGAGAACCTCAGGCAGATTCGGTATTCCTAAGGTAACAACCTTTTCCGTGGCTGCTTCCCCCCAAAAAAAAAAAAAAAATCTTTTTTACTGCCCGGAATCTTGCCTTACAAGGAAATAGATGAAAAGGCTGTTGATTGGCTTGCGTTTCCCGCTCTGATTATAATATTTGTCTCCCAGACTATCCACTGCCTCAACAAGCAAGTAGCCGTACGCGTTACTTGGAAAGCACGCGGTGTATTTATTTTTCCTTAAAAATTTTGTATCTAAACAAAGCCATCGTACCATTTGTACGGAACGTTCCTGAAAACCGGATTCGGAATACAAACGCCCTATCTAACAATAAGAGGGCCAAGGCGGCGAATATTTTTTTATTGCCTTAAATCAATAGAAACAAATTTTTTAGACGAATCAGCAAATCGGAGACGTGCGGTCCTTGCGGGAAGTTGGTAATAACGATATCTAAGCTCCATCACAATATTCCAGAGACCGACGCAGATATGGGGCAAAACGTGGATCAATCAGACAATTGTCGATCTAGGGTCTAACTTTCTTATCGCTGATTTCGTATTTCGCCGTAGATAAGCAGCCGCTCTTTTTTTACAATGAAAATACGATGTGTCAGCGTTGTGTAAAGTGGATCTGCGCATGATCTGCAAAGCTTAGCTTTTGTCTTTTATTACCGGTGACTTCTCCAACGTTATCTATTAATTGAGGCTGGCCGTTCCTAGACACCTCCAACCATGTGTTCACAAACGCAATGAACATTTCTTCCTATTCTACATAAGTGACCCTTTTTTTTTGTCATTTTAGATGGCACGAGAAGTTTTTTCAAGAACTCCCTGAAAATTCACCACGAAGCACCATCGTCCAATTCCTGTTTTCATTTTTTCCGGGCATGAGATGGCTGCACACCGGTTGGACTACATTTCCCCAGCAGACACTGGAGGTTTTTATTTTTTCGGTGTGGCGCTTCTTGCCTCCATTCTTTCCCAAGCTGCGGTAGTGCTTTCACTTCGCCATAAGTAGCGCGATCTTTTGACACGATACGCGCCGTGCCTTTCGCATTGCTGACTGTCATTGCCTGTCGTTGCGTAATAACTAGTTTTTGAAAGCGAGCGACCATTGTCTTCCGCAATTGTGTTTTCCCCTCATTTGCAGCACTAGATGTTCCTCCTTTTTTCCTCTTCCAGTTCTTCCATTGGCGCCAATGATTATGTTAGCTCCTTGATTTAGGGTATTTTTTTTTTTTTTTGCCACCGAAGATCAACTTCTCTGCTTTGCGTGTGCTGATCCAACTAGCTGCTTTCTCTCCTTTGAAGAAATTAGCCCACATTTGCGTCGGATCCATTTTTTTAGGGATTATCTGCCTAAATCCGTGCAAAATGATCAGCAGATTCTTCAATTTGTTACAAATACGAAATATAGTTGGACAGTGAGGATGTGTTTGTCCTACCAAGTTTTGATCCATCACGGGCTGCTCATCTTAACAGGTGCTGAGATTTTTTACAATGTTTTCGGTATCCGCCTTGGATTTGATGGAAATGCGACTGACGACGAATAATGCGGTCATGCCATCGTTTGTGGTTGTTGACAGTTGATTAACGGTTTCCTGTTTAAAACCTGCATTAAATTTTTGCTACAGATTTTCAAAGCCCGTAGGTTTTGCTTTCAAAATGTTGCAAAGATTGCAATTTCAGACATGAGGTTGCTTAAAATACATCCTATCACTCGAGTTTGATATTTTCAGCAATGCAGTTACACAATGTTATCACAAATACAAGTTACATAATGTTGCCATTGTAACAGACCATGTGTCGGGAAAGATATGCTTCAGTAGCATTTAAATCATTTAATGATACAAATATATTTTGTCCTACCTGAAGTTGATTGCCGCTTCACGTTGTGCGCGGCACTTTTCCGTAAAATTTGGACGCGTATTGGCAACGTGAATTGGTTACAGATTGACAAGGCTTACTGCAGCATTAAGATTTTTGCAGCACAATGGTTTAATTTGGCGCGGACTGCAGGTCGAACACCTAGATCCCCACTCGAGAAAATTGTTGATCTACTAGTTATCTCTTCCCTCCTTTCTTTAATTATACACTCTTTAACAGAGGCAAAGTAATTCCTAGAAAATTTGTAGCCGTATGTATGCAAGAATAAAGTGTGTAATTACTTAAAAGATCCTTGTGCACGCTGACACATTCGACATAAACATGGTCCTATAAACACATTGGCTTTCAAATTCCTGCTTTTTTTTTTTTACCACATACACATTACACAATCGAGATGCGCAATTATTTATTTATGACGGTATGCAAGCTCGCGTTGATTAAAAGGGATACATGCTTGCAAACGGTGAATTCGTACGCATAGCATTAGCTCAGTATATCTTGCGAGCCAAAGGATATAGACGTTTGCATGAGGAGCAATTCTCCAGACGTGCCTACACTACCTGCATGGATCAAGCCAAAGTAAGATTATTTAAGCTATTGTCCGAGAAGTGTTTAGGTGAATCAGCTACTAAAAAGCAATTGGGAATACATGTTTCTATCGCCTAAAAGTTGATACACGATATGATAAGGAACCTAACAGCAATTTCCAGACGTGTACAACAGTGGTTGTACGCTTATCCTTAATGAACATTATTCCTGTAGATAAGAATATCTCACTTGCCCTATAACAGTTGATACATGGTTGGTCCAGATATTTAAAGGACCCTTGCTTTTCAAGGCGGCCTCCTGTGGATACATCGGAACATAATCTACAACTGCAATCAACTTCAAAAAAGAGAGTCGCCTTTCTTCATGGATCGGCCTTTCCTATTAACATGAAGTACAGCATGGTATGGTGGCGAAGGAAAGTCTACAATAGTGGTGGTGCTAAAAATACGTCCACAATCTTGGGCGCATTTTATATACCGATTCTGATTAAACGCAGTTTGAGGCCTCTAAGGCCACTAACCAAAAGAAAGAACGAGTGAATGATTCTGGGCACACATGTAAAGAAGTAACTGATCAACCTACTGAGCAACTCAAGCTATTTACCAAGAGCAAACAAGTCTTGAAATAGGAGGTACTGATGACCAGAACCAATGAAGTATCTGATCGAGTGTTTCAAACGCTATGTTTGAAGCTTTGGCTATTAGCGTTGTGCTTGGCTTTTTTAATTCCATCCACTGGATTAACAAGATACGACTTTACTTTTTTGGAAAACAGTACAGCTATTTAAAAATCAGTTTTGAATAAGAAACAATAATCAACCTTCGCTTTGGTCGGGTGCGGCGCCGCTTTGGTGAAAATTCATTTAGGCTTAAACCTCTTATGCTTTCGAAAAGTAATTCCATGCATTCGTGGAGGCAATGATCCGCAGCACGATGGGTGGAGGTGTTGATAGCTTGAGACCATTTGACTTTTAATGACCAGTGGTTTAAACAATATATCAAACAGATATGAGTAATGCTACGTTTATATTGGTAATGGTTTTTACCAAACAGAGCCGAAGAAAAAGGACAGTTTTTGTCTTTAAACATGGTTAAAGTTATCTTTGTGGGATATCACACTATCAGAAAACACAATGAATCAACCCATTGTACAAGACCATGTTCTTGCCCACTTTAATTCGATGCAAAAGGTACCACTTCCAACGCAAGGTCTATTTAGAGCCAAGTCCGGATTTAAACCCAATTGAACAGGTTTGGGACGAGCTTCAGTGCCGTTTGGCAAAGCGGAGACATATTATCAAAAGTACAAAACATTTGGAAGAGATTTTATTAGAAGAATGGCGCGCAATACCGCAGAGTGTTCGTCAGAATCTGGTTGCATCGATACGCAACAGATGTGGGGAGGTTATAAAAGCCAATGGTGGCCACGCAAGCTACTAAAATTTCTCCAAAATTGACATAAATGTTTAGAATATACATATATAAAATTCGGGGCCAGCTGAGGTTATTCAACTAGTCAGACTTTTTATAGGAGAGTGTATATTTAGCACATAGACAAATAGGTCTGATCTTTATCATTCGTGAAATTCTGGCCGCACATGGCAGATAAAAGAGTAACGTGTTGCTGCATGACTACAGGTCATCACACTCAATGGGATGTGTTTATCATCAAGTCATGCAAACTATAAATCATTCTGCTTGCTGTTGTATATGTGATATTTACGATCTCGGTAGATGTCAGCAGAAAGATACAAACTGGGATTTTTGCAACTAGAGCGAGTAATGTTCTCTAGCAGAAGTCAAGTCATATATATAGAGAAACGGTAAACTTGGAAGGAGTCATAGCAATCCGGTCTGTTTTAGAAATACAGAAAACATGGAAAGTGTGTTTCTAAAACCAAGGAAACCGCTACACATGCGCAACATGATGCCAAGTTCAACGTCCGATCCAATCCGTATCTTCTGATTCAAGTTTAACCACGCGCAATATTGTGATTTAAGCCTAATAACCCATATTCCAGGTTTATTATAGCTGCATATGCAACTTTTCACGCTTCCTTGCTGACAATGTTATTTCCGCTGATAAAGTTTTGGACATATGATTCACAGTCAACAGAAAAAAACAAACAAAACAATGGAAGGATGGGAAAGAGTCATCTGCTTAGGATGATCTAGATTTTTTTTTACTCTAACCACTAATGTCAGGAAGCATATTCCGTGGAATGAGCTGACACGGTTGAACTTTAATCATAATTACAACGATTTCATCACGAGTGTCATTAAAGTGAAGAAAAGACTGGCTGCGGTTGAGTTGCGATTCCTGAAAAAAAAAGAGTAGCATCCGTTAAAAAAAAAGGAGCCATAGTCAGTACTGTACTGCAGAGAGTTAGCTTCTCTCTCTTGAAGCGTAGTAGAAATTCGCGTCAAGAGATATGACTAGCGAGGCAGCCGGAGCATACCTACTCTTTCGAATTCTGAGCGGTGATTAGCACGTTGGCGAATCAAAAGTATAAATGGTCATTCGCTACTAGCCAACAAAATAATGTACACTCATGTAACTAAAAACAAGTACTCTAGTTGACACCTAACAACATGCTGGCAGCTTTTCTTGCTTCAGCTCATGAAATAAGTTCGTTCCATCCATCTTCATCCACGCCCTTAGTGTTTCTTTAATATCAACACGAAAGCCTGTTCATAAATAAATCCAATGCAGCAGCTCCACAATGATCCCTTCATGTTGCCATTTTGGTAGCAGGCTTACTCACAAATGCGGTACGTTGTTATCTCAGTGCTATCCGATGTATGCCTTCGTTTCTGAACATGTACACGAGCAATTTGCTGCTGATATTCAACTGCTGGCATATCAGGCTTAATTCATACCAATTTTTTTTTTTTTTTGCACGAGCATTACGATGCAAGGTTTAGCACTAAACATGACCTGTAGCAATAATTATTACCACTTTTTAACTGGTGGATAATGTATTTTGTCTACTCCGATCGATCCCAATTTACAGTGTTGCACTTGGTCTTTACTGTGAAATCATCAATACATAATAGACGTCCTTCCATCTTACGACGAAAATGTTGATGTTGATATATTGTACCATTAACAAGTTTCCCTGTTACTGAACGACCGGCACTTTCGTTTCCGGACATGTATGAATGATCCCGGGCCGTTGGAAAGGCGGGGGCCGAGTATTGCTGTTTGCTGCCATGTATTTAAAGATTGCCAATATGTTTTTGGCGCCGAGGACGTCTCGATTCCAAGTCATTGCGCAACAATTACATCTTAAAACGGCATGTAATGATGCACCTGAATGACCTTGGGAATCTGGTCGTTCGTTCTGTTTTTTTAACTCTCGCTTTTGGCAAATGGGACATATCTGAGACGTGAGGTACTCGTCTGTCATGATAACTCTTGCGGGAATCTGAATGAAGTGCACCTTGATGAGAAAAATATCATACTTTTGTTGTCGGATATACCTTCCGTTGCTTGCAGAGTTCGTAAAGACGGTTCCTCACTGTCCGTGCCGAAGCCGGAAGTTTTCCGCGCATTGAGGATGATAAGCCTCCGCTACCGAACGCGATAATCACAGGGCGTTCCGCCTCTCCTTCTTCATCTGCACTATTCTTTTGTCTCTATTTTTCTTTCTTCTTTGACTTTTTGAGTGGCTCCTTGTGTTTGGTGGCCCCAGATGAATATTTCTTACTACCAGTAAGAAGACGCTTCGCGATCTCTGTCACTCCTTTTTGCTTTGGATATAAGTTTTCAATTTCAGCTTGCTAAATCTAATGAACTTGTTATTAAAAGTATAAAGAGATCTCTTACCTGTTATCCATATCATAGAAACTTGTAATTTGCTGATAATGCTGAAATCGATATTTAGTAGATGCAACGATGTTGGCAAGATCAGCCGACTTGATGCTGGGGATTTTATCGATGATTTTTTTTTGTCTCTATATCAGCCTTTGTGTATTCATTGCGCTTCCGAGTTGCGTAGTTGTAGCCGCAAATGTCGTAATATTCTGCTGTGCTTGTTTTTCGTATTCGGTGCCTCCCCTCGCCACACCCATCTACAGCGACAAACGTATCCGTCGTTCCAGGGTCTACTCCCCAGATAACAGCGTCTTCTGCCATGTTTTTCAAATCTTGGGCAGTCAGCGGTTTATCCGATGCTTTGCGTTTTGGACGTTTGAAGAAAAACTCAACATCCACGCCGTCTGTCCTGATTTTGTCCCTAAAAGGAATAGTTGATCAAACCTGAAAATATTCCTTACACATACGCACCAGAATACTGATTTTTCTGTTTCTAGACTTTCAATTGTTGTATATCCTATCTTCCTCATTTCAAACAAATCGAAATAGATTTTCCTTGCATCCGATGCGGTTGGTACCGTTTTCTCATGCGCTATGTCTGCAGCCGTCAGCAACTTTCCCAAAGCTTGAAAATCGATTGTTATATGTCGACACTGAAAGCTGTATACAGGTAACAGCGAGAATCGGCGACATCCGCGCGGATCTGTATACTTGAGTGGACGAAAATTGTCACTTTTAATTGCAGAGATAGTGTCTTGAACAAAGTTTTGAATCGCTTTCCATTCTTTGTCTGGAAGATTTTGCTTGAACTTTTTGGGTAACTCCACCTCTTGTCGCTGAAGTATAGCAGATCTTACTGAATGAGTTAAACTTGATAGAAGTTTCTTGGATAAATCATTCGTATCAACCAACTGAATATAATGTTAATGCTAATGTGGGCAAATATATCAGGTAATATTACCTCTACCACGTTACGTCGAACAAACGCGGTACTCACGTATTTCTGTGGAGTTTCTTCTTGGATAAATACCTTTTTCTCCATTCTCTGCAATATAATGTACATCCACGGAATATACTTTTCTGGGTATGCATTCAGCTCCGTTTCAGTTATGGGTCGCGGCCCAAGTGGAAGTGAGTTGACCAAGTCTTGGACCGACTTTTCACGTTCCTTTGAGTGAGGCACAGAAATTGGCCACTTAATTTCTTCGGACGTGTTTTTCGCAGCCTTATTGTAGGCATACTGGGACAAGGCCTTACGTTCAGCCACCGTTGTCTTGCCAAGGTAAGCCGTATCATTTTGGTCGGAGAAGAGGATCAGAAGGTATTAGATGGTTTTGCTTTCGAAATTGGCTACAACGTGATTCCGTATGCATTCTTCATACTGCTTAGCCGTATCTGCTATCAGTGTCATATAGCCACAGGAAGCAAAATGAGCAGGATCAAAGCTTTCCACGTCACGCTGGAACTCCTGGAACGCAGTCTTAATGTCGTCGGTCGCCTTGCTGCCTTTTCCGGCCACGACTGCGAAAAGAGCGTAACACAAATCATGCGAGATAATAGGAAGCTGCTTATTTTGGTTTAACAATTGTGCAATATAATAGTTCGCAAATAGGCATCCAGCATAAGAAATATCCCTGACATGTTTTACAGCTTGACGGACACATGTTACAAACTCTGAGCTCTTGCAGGTGTTTTGCAATGACGACTTAATTATACTGGTGCGCTTCAAGTCGCACATGGCTTTACGGCGTGGCTGGTATAGCTTACATTCTTTGCTTGAGTTGCGGCTGTGTCCTGCTTCTTTACAGGTACTACAATACCC